>CADDXX010000158.1:852722-949454 GCA_902810485.1 Alauda arvensis | reverse complement strand
CMAGTGCTTCAYCAAAGCTGTGYCACAAATTCCCAGGACAGAGCASAGCTGCTGAGCACAAGGGCTTGGTACAACCCCAAAACACGATCTCTTTTAGGGTGCCTACATTAAAAAAAAAAATACATGCACACAGACAAGAGGCACAAAATTAAAAAATGCACCAAGCCAGTACTTTCTAAAATTGTAGAGGGAGCCAGGCTGCCAGCAGGCTGATGAAACACCTGAGATAAAGCAGCACAATCAATAACAGAGCTGCACCTTTAAAACCAGCAAGTACAAGAGAATCAATTCATATCTCCGTGAAGTAGCGTAATAAAAATCTGCAACTACAATGAGCTCATTTAATGCTACTTTATCAAGTGCTCCCATTTCCAACCACTGTTGTTCACAGCAGAATGAAGGCTGTGTAAAAATATGTCATGAGTCAATATGGCATTCTGCTGAAGAGAAAGACCCACATCATTAAAATCTTAAATAAGCTTTCATTAAATAAAGTACATGAAATTAGCTCTTTCAAAAGAATTTAATTAGTCAACACATGCAGGTTGAACTCACAATCTGCCATTGTGGTCTTTTAAGCCATTTTCTTAAAGCTTTGTCAGAAGAAGGATTTTTTTTTTAATTGTTATTATTTTTATAATGTGRTGGGAAAGCACAGCTCCTTTATGAAAAGGACAAAGTATCCCCTGCAAACAGCAAGGCACATTTTCACTGCTGCTCTGTGCAGAGCCCTGCCTTGTTAAGGSAATTTCCATCATTTTACGCATCTTCATTAAGTCAGAGATATGGCTCAGCTTTKCACAGAGAAAAACCTCAGCAGCTGCAGAGAAAAGGAGGGACAACAGATTCTTTAACAGAARAAGAGAAATTACCAGTTATCCAGCTTGAAATGAAGCCTCTGGGAAGCCCCATCTGCAGCCTCAGTCATTACAAATCACAATAATTACGTGAGCTCTCGGCCCATATATAAAATTTCAATACCTRTGAAGAGCTGCAACACTGCAATGTCCACGACACAGAAACATTGCCAGCTCATTCTGCCAGGCTTCAGGCTACTTGTAACACCGAGAGAAGATGAATCAATAAAATGTTATCAGTAAAACAGTTTGATTCCTGCACAGTTAAGCGCAGGGCCACTTCTATATTTCAATCCCCTCAGGTCAATATAATTTTACACAGTTACCCAATTCTCAGCAGTGAAATGATACTGGTAGATGTTTCAGATATTCCAAAGCACTTATTTCTACGTGGGGGGGGGGAAGAAAAAAAAGGACAAAAAAAAAAAATAAAGAATCTCTTGTTTCCTATCTGGTTCAAAGTTGAGTTTTTAAATGCAACTCTTTACCCCAGCTCCAGCAAACGAAGTCCCTCTGAACAGTTCCCTCAGCCAAATCCTGGGTGTCCTATTCTCYCAGGGCTTAAACAGGCATTGGGGAAGAAAAACAAGTCAAATCTGGATTTGGCCTTTCAGCTGAACTAAATCTGAGACATGAAATAAGATGTAATTTCTGCCTACTCAAGAAAATCAGCCCATTTAAGCAAATTGAACCATTCACCAATAAATTCTGCTAGGTTTAGTCACCACAAGGGCTGAAGAAACTCTGAATGCTGCTGAMAAAGACTAACTGCACAGTGAATACAACATTTTGCCTCATACCCAGATAATTCTTCATGCATACTCTGAACTTCCAGCTTCCCACCTGGGTCTGCAATGAAATAATGCCTCAGGTTAATCACATACCTCCAGAGAGCTGCATTTTTTGCATAAATAAGAGCAACAAGTGTGCCTCTAAACCCAAGGAAGAAATAATCATGTCTAATAAACTACAGTGCTCCAGAGACAGGGAATTCTCACAAGGAATCTCTTTTTAGAGACAAGTCCACCTTCCTTGACTTAACTTGACAACATCCTAATGAAAGAGAATAAACCTGTTATTGGAGCAGCCATGGGCACTGTGAAGTCAGGGGCARCTGGACAGGACCTTAGTCCCAAAAATCAAAAAAAAAACACCCTCAATTTTACTTCATTTCATTTCAGTACCAATTTCATCTCATTTGTCTGCTCCATTAACTCCTGCACTACAAACACCACTGTACTCAAAGGCACACAAGTACTTCTTGGGATTTTTTTATTGTAATACAAGACTGTTTATTCCCATTTTCAGTTCTCAGCAAAAGTAATGAATATTTTAATAACAAGAAGATCTACAAAGCACCATCTTCTGTCCTGTCACAGCTCTTTTAAAAGGYTTACTTAATCTGCAATACTTAAAGGATGGTGGAAATATCTGAGGAACAAAGTTCCCTGGTTTATATGGTGCAATTCCCCTGCCACCTGTGTCTCCTTGGGAAATCACATGGATTTCCCAAATACTGGCACTAAACTTTTACTAGTTTAAAAATTAGCAGAAAAGGCTAAGAACTAAAGCACACAAATTTATGGAAAGACAAAGCTGCGCTAACCCATTAATTTTTATATTTTGTTATATYGCCAAAACTGTTCTCATTACTTTCCTCTGAACAAGTTTTATAATTGCAAAATTCTCAGACAGTAAAACTTAAGTGATCTCCATGCTCTGCTTTCCTCCTAAATAATGAGCCAACCACCACAGACACACAGGAGGAGGAAGCCTGTCTATTTTACTAGAAGACTGAGCTCATGAAAATCCAACTGCATCAATCCTTCTTTTATTATTCTTTCAAACTTCCCAAATCAAATAACTTTCTTGAGCTTGGCTGGAGCCTTCTGAACAGAAATTCCACTGGGGAAAGAGGTTTTAGATTAACAGCACAATACATTCAGAAATCAATAGATAAACCCTGGGTGCAGCAGCTCTACCTGAGTCCATGAGRCTGAGCTAGGGCTCAGAAAATAGAACAAACCACTCAGAAACAAATTTCCTAATCTGCCCACTTTTGTTTTTGCACTAAAACCAGCAACGTGAACTTCACCTGTGTATCACACCTAGAAAATTGTTGCCTGATGTTCTGAATCAAGAATACTTTTTATTTGCAAAAATACATTCATCTTTGTACTAAAACCAGGGGGTTTTCTTTGGCAGTGCTTCTCTTTTTATTTCCTAACTCCAGAGATAAAGCCAGAAGGCAATAATGCAACTCCAAGATAACCACATGTGGGGTGCCCAAACTGATACAATGCCCCTTAAAGCTGTAAAACAATGTGATGGAAAGTCAGGTGAGGGAGAAGGGAGAGAGTGAAGGTTCTAAAGTTATGGTAAAATTCTTTAAGCCTCGTCTCAACTTGAGTCCAACACCTGCCTTAGACAGGATCAGCTTAGATTGTTCTCTGTGCTGGAAGCAGGGTGGCTTCCCCTGGATSTGTTTGACCTTTCCTCTCCTCATTAACAGTTGTTTTCTCCCTTTGCCAGAGTTCCTTTGGCAATCATGAGGATTGGAGGGGAAAGGGTAAATCAGAGCAAGAGCACGACTTGGCCACAGCCAGYCAGAGCAATTTCCCTGCGAGCTGCAGTTGTGGAGCCCAACTGCAGAGCACAGCAGAGCTGGCTCTGCTCGGCAAACACACAAAGCCAGCAGCTGCCAGAGAGCAGAAAACATGCTCCTGCCTCTGCCCATGCTCCTGCTGCAGCAGCCACGGGCATCCCAGCTCTGTGGGGTGTGAAGAGGGCACAACTCACCACAAAGAGCATCCCCCCACTGCTCCCCCTTGGTTCGACTCCAAAGCTGCTCAGATTAGATAAGAAATGTACTGAGACACAAAGGGAAATGAATTTCCCCARATTCTGGTAAGCTGGAGCAGCTCTGATGGCACAAGCCCCCTGCCTCACTGGTGCTCCTGCTGAGTTGTACCCATTAAATCCTGCATTTGTTATTTATTACAATGCATTGCTGTAAGGCAAATCCAAAGAAATGTTGCCATGACAAACACACACAGCGGAGTTTTCATGCTAACCTGGCCCCCATGATGTCCCTTCCCTCCATCAGCAGAGCCCCACTTCAGTGCATCTCCACAAGGCAACCAGAACATTCCCAGTGCTGCTGCCCTGAGCCCCACAAAGGGACCCAGAGCCAAACCCAAAAATCCTCTGCAGCAAAGCAGCAGAGCTTCACACACAGCCAGACCTCTCACATGCCATGGGCTAGGATACCATGTTAGAAGGCTGTAAAACTATGGCCTGTGGCTCCAGGCCAGCCTGCAGAGTAATTTAATCTAACTCACAAAGAAATGAGGAGAATGGCCTGTGCTGTGCTGAATCAGCAGTGCTGGAAGCCGTGCCACCCTCTATCAGCTCCTAAGAGAGGGCTTTGTCCACGCTGCCAGCTCTGTGTGCAGCAGCCATTGGGCAGAAGAAAGGACCAGCAGGAATATTATGTGCCAGATTTTCAGTAGATGTAAGTCAGGATACTTCCAATGACTTAAGGAGCTGCACTGATTTACATCATTTCAGGATTATCGGGATTTACATCCACTGGAAGTTTCACTTCTCTTTTTTTTTTTTCCTGTCTTTTAATTAAAAGAATGGTGTAGATTTGGCAGCAGTACGAGCCTTCAAGAGACTCAGATTTGGGAAGGATCCTGAAAAAGTTTTAGGCTCAGGGAATGGCAATAAGCCATTTTTAGTTTAAAAAGATACAGTGGCCAAATTGAAATTCACAGGATGTATATAAATCCTCATCTATACATGAGCAAGATACATAAGCATATATTTTAACTCGTTACACTGGRGCTCCCTAAATATAACAATGGCAAAAGAACAGCAATAAATGAAAACTTTGTTCATTCAATCTGGTTATATATCACAAAAAACTATCAGCACAGATGTTATCCCTATTTATGAGCCACAACCAGTGCCAAAACAAATGCCATGTATTACTTAATTTTTTCTCCTAGCTGCAAGTGCCAAAAAAATGACTGCCACTGGGATTAGGAAAAAACACACAAATGGAAAAAAAAGAAAAAACAACCACGGGGTACTGCTCCTGAGGAAGCAAGCCAACTAGGCAAAGTTTGGTTTGCTCTGATTTCCAGATAAACTCAGAGCACAACATGTCTTGTGACCTCAGAGCAGTTTCTGCTGCTCATCTGCTCACCTCTGAAAGACAGATCCATCATAAACTTAAAAAAACCTGCCTAAAACCACACTCAGAAACATACACACATCTCACTGTTACCTACAGATAACTAGGATGGGGAGAGAACAGAAGTGGGAATTTGGTGCCTGGGATCCTGMAATGGGGAACAGATTGATGCTGTAAGACCAAAAGTGAGCAGGACCCACAGGTATGGCCACAGGCAGAACTGCACACAGCTGCTGCTCTTCTAGCTCTGTCTGTGGCACAGTGACCCACTCCCAGCCCAGCTGAGCCTGCAGAAACACCTAAAAACACCCATATTATAAAAAAACAGGCCACTGTTACCAGTGCAGTTCAGCTGATGTGTTACACCAACTTAACAAYAAACTGTTCCAAAAGCCACCTCAGGAAAGAAAAACTTACAGCAAAATGCCTCTATACTGAAGGATTGCAGCCTCATTCCATCACATCTTTTTCACTACTCACCTCTGAACAGGTCAGCTTTAAATCTCCTCCTTCCAACGACTCCAATTTAAATGTGTTCTTCAAAGGCTTCTGCAATTTTAGGAGTATTAAATTTTATACCTCCTAAGCTATTTATTAGCTGAGGAAGTACTTAATTGACATTCACCAGATATTAACTTGTTTTGAGCATGTGTTAGAGATTTTGATATATAACCTTGAACTTTTTTCTTTACTTTTTTTGTTGTTGGATTTGTTGGTTTGTTTGGTTTCTCTGCTTTTCTTTTTTCAGGACAGCTCTCTACAAACATTTTTCTCAGTGTGTGGATTCCCTACCACTTTCTCCTGGAAGTGCAGACAGATATCCTGCAACAAAAGACTGCTCACAAGGGACCCTGATGCAGATGAAAGGTCAAAAAACCACTTAGACTGGTAATAAACTGTTAATAAATAAGTAGAAAGGTTGTCTTTGCTTTAAGTCTCCATAATTTGCACCACTTCTGGCATGGTCCAGACCCAACCTGAACCAACACACAGCAGCTCTGTGGGGTCCCCAGGGCTCCAGACACCCACAATTCTTCTTCCCACCCACCCTTATTTTAATTTTCTACCTTTTTTACCCCACTCCACAGATGTCAAACTCTCCCTCTTACAGGTGCATTGCCAAAGGACACAACTGCTGCACTGACAGAACTCTGCTTCATCATCATCTTCCAGCAGGCAATGAAACTTCCTCTGTTCCTGCACAGGTAAAATTGGCAGTGCCACCAGTGCTCAGTTCTGCTGCTCCTGAACAGGATGGAGCCAAAGTTATGTCTCAATTCACAGCAGAATGGGAAAACAAAGCTTTGTTTYATTGAAAACACAGGAAAATTCATTCTGGTGAAACACCTCATGTGCACTGATCTGTGCCAGAACAGCCCAGTGAATTCAGCACTCCCAGGAGTGCCCACAGTGCCCTGTGTGTTCAGAGCAGGGTGGGATTGAACCTCTGCTAACACCAACCCTGCTCACTGCTCACACAGCCTCCTCTGAGGGCACCAGGGAACTGCTGAGCCTGGAAATGCCCTCTAAGATCACCAACCATTCCCTGGCCCTTGGCCCAGGTGCCACATCCTCATGGCTTTTMAATCCCCCCAGGGATGGTGACTCCAGCACTGCCCTGGGCAGCTGTGCCAGTGTTGAACAACCCCTTTGGTCAAGAGATTTTTGTACTGCCCAACCTCAATCTCCTCACTTTCTCCTTGTCAGGAGGTCTCAAAACCAGCTGGTACAACTGCAGGAGTTTGCTTGCCAAGCAGATACAGCAACCAGCCTTTAACTTTGAATTTCTCTTATATCTGAGACTCCAGGCAAACAAACAAAAAAAAAAAAAACAACAAGAAAAATCTTTCAGTAAACTTTGCACAGAGATAATCAATCTCCTATTCAGTTATTTGAACAGGCATCTAGAGTTTAGTGTTCCAGAGATCACTGAACTCCTCCTGACAAGGGTCTCTTCTTGCAGTTTGGAAAGAGGATGGGGAAATCTTTGGGGGCAATCCAAACATTTTTTATAGCTGCAATCCTTGAATATTTCATCACTCCAAATCATGCCTTGACCTATAGTTTCTCCTTCATTTTATCAACCATACACATATTTTTCTCCATCCTTAACCTGTCCCTTCTGTCCACAGGCAAAGGAAAAATCCAAACAGTATGAAAAATCCTTTCTTTTTTATATAATGCCATTTACCTRCACTGCTTTAGCCTCTACAGAGGACCAAAAGGAAGCACTGAATCAATTGAAAAATGTTCAGAAGCCCATTAAAAGGKAAATAAGTGGGAGTTTAATTTCCAAAACAATTCAGGCACAAAATAAAAATATTTAAGGTTTATGGAGATGAGCTAAACTGTTGTCTTTCATGTGTAATTGTGTAAACCTGTTTTGAARGGAGCAGAGCAACCAGCCAGCAACATCAGGCTCCTGGAAGAGAAGCACAGCAAGGCCACAGGGTCTGAAACAATTGCTCTTTCTGCCTCCCCAGGGAAGGATTTGCACTGGGAGCAAAATACTGGAAATTCTCTAGCCYAGCTCTTTCTCCCCTCTAAACTGAGATGCTCCAGAAGATTTCAGCAGAGTCTCTTCCCCCAGCACAGGCATCTGCCTTTCCTCAGCTCCCAAAACACACAGGCGTGATGGGCAAAATCAAAGAGACACACTAAACAGTAAAATATTTAAGTGTGGGCAAGGCCTCCWAAAAAGCTCTGTGAATAATACAGATCTATAAAAACAGGCAGTGCAACACCCAGCTGGTTTGTGTGGGGTGAACACCTTGCTTTCCTCACCCTCCAAGATGGGCTGGGAAATGGGAACACAGCAGAGGTGGAAACCCCCAGCCAGCAGTGGMAGCAGATTAAAGCAGAGCCCACACTCCACATGCAGGTACAACCCTGCCCTGGTTTTCACTGAACCCTTTTCTTTCAGCTCACATTGGGGTTAGTAACAGCTCTGTCAATAAAATGTCTGTTAAGGAGCAGACCTCCAGCATCCTGAGGAAAGCCAGCCTGAACATTTTGTCCTGTAGCCTGCACACACCTTTGCTCCAGCAGCTGTTGGGGCATTTGAACAACCCAGTAGGCAGAGAAATCCAGCAGAATTCCAATTCCTTCCCCTCCAACAGCATTTTACTGAAATTCCATGAACCTAGCCTAGGCTTTTAACCTGGAACGTCTCTAGATGGTGAAAATCCAAAAGGTCCCAATGTTTGCAATTCTCATAAAAGTCAGGAAAAGTTATACTGACAACTGAAGACACCTTGAATTGTGTTCCTACACATCCCAACAGACAACATCAGGACATGAAAGGCTCTGCTCACCAAGCCACCATTCCAATTTTAGTTCCTGAAATAACCTCACCCAGGGCATGTTCCAATGGTGCATGGCCAGAGCAGAAGGCTCCATCACATGGGCTCTGCCACAGCCTGTTCTGAACTGGGTCTGTCCAATCCTTTATTAACAGAACAGAKAAAGGAATGCAGCATATGCTTGTTACATCTGCAAAGCACACACAAGCAGGATGCAACTGCAAYGCTGCTGGATGGCGAGATCAGAATTCAMAACAAYCCAAACCAGTTAAAGAAAGGCTGATGATAAAACAAAAATAAGATGTAGCTGAACAGAAGAGGAGCAAGGTAACACGATTCAGCAGGATTAATCAACTRCACATATAGAAAATGACTGGGTAGGTAGCATTTCATCAAAAAACGATGTGGGAGGTTATCCTGGATCACAAGCTGAACATGAGTCAACAGTATCACACTGCTAAGAAAAAAAGCAATCATCACATTAGATAAATCAAGTGGAGTATTGCCTGCAAAACAGGCAAAGKAATATTCCCTGTCTGTTCAGCACTGTGAGACTTGGCTGGCAGCCTCACATCAACCTGGAGTATCGTGTTAGTARCAAAGACAAGGGCTCAGAGGAGGGAGCCAAGCACGGCACACAAAAGGCAACAAATGAGAGGTTCAGCCCAGAGAACCTGAAAAAAAGTATTTTCAGCTGTGTTGGGGGGAGTAAAAAAAAATATCAGCAGTTGTTCTGTGTGTCCTTGACAAATACAAACAGGTTTAAATTGTACCAAGAGAGTTCCACTTAGAGGAAGGAAAGGGAAGGAATGTAATATATTGGCTTTGGTCCCCCCACCAAGGGGTCTTGAAGCCCCCTTCAGGGGCAAACCTGTTCCAAAGGAGCTGCTCATGCCTGGGGAAGGAGTGTGAACTAAAAATCCCCCTGAGCTCCTCTAGCCCAGCTTCTGAGCCCAGGAATACCAACACACAGGTCCAGGGGACACCACAAACACCTCATGGGGAAAGCAGTGAGACTCACTGACAGAGGTGCTGCATTTATACAGAGTTATCTGTTCACCCCCACTGACACCATCAGCAACAAACAGGTTAATAAATTTCATACTTAGAACTASTCCTGACTTGCACTTTATCACCTGCAGCAACTTCTTTATTTTCCACCATCTTCCCAAGCTTGCATGTTTTTCTTTCATATCCCAGTAATTCCAATAAGCTTTCCTTGCTGCATGCTGAAGTAACAGACACTGGTTTCACTGACCTGCCTTTCTGATTCTCTAGACATGAACTGACAGAGAGCTGATACACAGCTCTGTACAGAACAATTCTTGTAATCTTGACTATTTATCTTAAACACTATTTATTTTAAAGACATTTTCCTTTCATAAGGATTGGAATTACTACGAGACAAACTCACTGTAACAAAACTTTGGACCAAAAGTAATTTTTGTGACTAACCTCTGAACTGCCTGGAAATTGTGATTTATAATAGGCACAGTAATAGCCTTTAATGACTGCAGCCCTTCTGGGTATCAATGAAAACAGACTGGCTCATTTCAAAGCACAAAAAGGCATCTATTTTAATTTTTTCCTCCCCTCATGGGTGGCCCATMCATACCCTCAGGGTCCTTGGAGGAGCTCTGTGTGTTGCCAGGCTGGTGTTAATGGGCTGCAGCTGATGTGACCCCTGTGAGCAGCACAGCCAGCACAGCACTGAGCTCTCTGCTGCAGAGCCCTGCCAAGTGGGCAGCAACAGGGGCAGCAGAGTAGGGAGGGTACAGCAAAAAAATAAAATTAGAACTAGAATTTTGAGTTGGAAGGGAGCAGGAGAGGGTGTAGGAATGTCCTGAGGTTACAATACATGACATCTTTCTCTGTGCTGAATATTACAATGTACAATAACCCATCAGTACAAGACAAAAATCCTATAGAATTCACATATAGCCCATAGGGGTTACTACGTATAACATGTTTGTTACATTTTTAATTTTAAAATCTACTTCCAAAAACTCTTTTTTCTTCCTTGCCATGTTGCCAGGGTCTGTGGCCTTCAGACTTCCCAGCATTCTTTACTTTCTYAGAGCATTGTTTAATCAAGGCAGATTCTCTTGGCKGGTTAGTTATYCAGTAACTATCAGCCTGGCATCTCAGATGTGAAGTTGGCCMKAATTYCTACTCTGCTCRTRGGTTTTATATTATCCAGTCTYTTTGCCAAACACRATTTTAAGGCTGYCCTGTTTYMCCCTCCCCAACAAGAGGGGGATKCTGCAGCCTGGGCTCAGGGGGCAGTGAGCACAGCTGAGWGTCCCCATGTTCCCAGGGACACTGCAGCCCATATGCCASAGYATTTGCCWCTTCCTGCTCCCTCCCTGTGACTGCAGTCCAAAATTAACAGATAAATGACAGATAAATGAGGGGGTAATGAACACAAACAAGAAAAATCACAAGCCTGTGGCAAAGAGAGATCTCCTTCAGCCCAAGTGTTTTCTGTGTTGCAGAAAACTYGCTTAGGAAACAAACATCTTCCTCAAAGATGCAAAGTAGCTGGTTACAAGACAAATGTTTTGGGTTAAACAACAACTCGGCATGTTCTCTTTCATTCTAGTAAAAACAAAGAGGAAACTGAGTGTTTTTTCAGTGTAAGTGTAACATTTCCTTATGGCAGGAGACAAACCATGCCTAGGTTAAGCCTGGACATTCATGGAAGCAAACAGCTGAACGCTGGTCCCTGGTGTTTCCATTATTCCCTCTTTAGGGGTTGCACTTCCAAGAAATTAAAGAAACACAATTTCCCAGTACACATCATGTTTTGCAGGCTGTTGCAATGTTTTTATTTAAAGCTGTGGGATTTGTGTTTAAGAAAAGCTCAGTTCATCCCTCTGTCTTTTCAYCTATTCACCTGCCAAGTGTTCCCCAAGGTCAGAGCCCAGTGGAGGCTGCAGAGCTGCTGCTCAGCACAGGGACAGCCAAAGCAGGCTCCACACATCCAGGTGGGTTCCAAGTACCTCCAAGAACAGAGACTTCATGGCATCTCTGAGAAGCCTCCTCCAGCATCTGAGAACCCTCACACTGAAAGTTTCTCCCCACATTTAAGTGCAATGTCCTGCATTTCAGTGTTGGTGCCCGTTTTCTTCTGCCCTGCACCTCATCTCCACACACTCTCACAAGGAATTCATACACAATTATAAAGTCTTSTSTTCTCCAGGCTAAACAATCCCAGCAGTCTCAGCCTCTCCTTTCAGAAAATAAATAAATATGAAAACAAAATATCTAAACAAATACATCATGGCTTGCTGAGCAGCAAGAAAACCCTRCCATGGCAGGGCTGGCCAAGGACACTTCTGGGTTTTACCTGGAAAAGCAACCCTGGGGGCACATGGGCACCAAAACGAACGTGGATTGTGAAGCCAAATCCTCTCCAGAATCTTTGGCTAGGGCACAAAAGGTTTACAGMCACAAAAAGGGGATACAGATCAATTCCATGGAGCCTGCAGAGATTGCTCCTGCAGTGCTCCACATCAGGATCCTGGGGAAATCTGGAATCACAGACACAGCTTCATCCCAACCCCCCTGTCAAACCACTCAAAGCTGCAGTTCCCAGAGGCAAGGACTGGTCTTTGCTTTTCAAACACCACTTTCTGGTCTTAGTTCTTACTATTTCCATTTGCCTGAAAATGAAAAAATTCCACTTGATACAGCAATGGCCCTAATTCTGAATCTACCACTAACCTCAAATCAAACAGAGACTCCCTTCTCTCCCTGTGTTACTCAAATTCATTCTATGAGAAACATTAAGCAGCAGATTTCCAATGAAATCCTATCCTCTGTAGTTTTAATCTCTTCTTGCCCTTCAAATAAGACTTTTAAGTATTATCTCTATTGCTAAAATATTCTATGAGCTGTGCACATGGCCCATGCTGCTGTGGAACCAAGCACTTCCCCAGCCTGAGTYTGCAATGAAATAAGCTCCCTCTAAAAAAACATGAGACTCATTTCCAGGGTTGAAATTAAGGCAGAAGGAGGCCTGCATATAAATATCAATGAAATTAGGCAATGAGAACTGGCATTAGGTCAATGAAAATTAGGCAAGAGAATATTTCACTGCTAGAACAAATAAGTTTCAATTGCCACATGCAAAAAACGTAATTTCCAGAATGCTTTCAGCATCTGCTCTGTGAGATCAGAGCTCATGAGCTCTGTCAGTGACAGTCAATTCCTGTAYAAAGAACTGACTTTAAAATTAGCATTTTCCAACCTTAAAAGACCTAAAATGATCAGYTTAGTGTTCAAAACAACAGGTATTTCACAATAAATAACTAATTGATACTGTTCCAGACACAGCTTATTTCCTAAAAGCATAAATAAAGAAATGAATAAATTATTCAACAGAAATTGTTGTTTCATCTCCTTCCTTAATACCTATTTAGAATGCCTAATTTGAAGCAGCACAATTCTCTAACAGACAAATCCCTGAAAAAAAGAGAAAAGCTTCAAGTCTGCTGTTGGAGAAGCAGATTTATTCAGATAGAAATCAGTTAACTCCCCAGAATGCAGAAAAATGTAATTTTGCTTGGGTTTGAGGAATTTGGTTCAAAGCTCTGAACTAGAAAGCAATATATACAGTTATTAAACAGTGTAAGGGGATTAGCTCTACAGAGTGTTATTGACTACTCCAGTCTCATTAACTGCAATTTTATTTAGATAAAAATGTCATCTTAAACATCATTTTTGTGTCAGAAGTTAGATCTGAAGAACAGCATTAAAAATACATRGGCATCAGCAGCTCCCCAATCTGCAGCAGCCCTTCCTGGGGTCTCCCCTGGAACTCGTGATGGGAATTAAGGTTTTGATTTGCAACGTGCCCACCAYGAGAAACTGCTTTGAAAAGAGGTTGTCCTGCAGAATGTGAGAAGTGTTTCCTGAGAGGCAGGAGCTTGTACAAGCTGAGCACAGAGAGCTGATGCCTGTCTGCCTCTCCTGCCTCCAAGGAAGGAAAGAAGGTGAGGGGAAGAGYTCTGGGCTCCTGGTGGATGCTCTCCTACTTTCAGATTTTATCAGGGAACTGTGGAGCTAATTATGAGTACAGTAACTTCASTAACTGTTTTTCAGGCAGGATCACAGACCAGAAAATAATGCAAGCACAAATGGAAAAGCCTCTCTGCTGTTTTTTTTCAGCTGGAGAAGGCACTGGCTATTCCAGGAGGCTGCAGCAGAGCTGCTGCAAGCACAGAGCAAACCCTGAGAGGTGCTCAGCAACCTCACAAACACAACAAATCCCAACATTCCTCAGGCTCTTCCCTTCCCAACAGCACCCCTAGGACACACGAGAGGGCACCTGGAGGAGATAGACATGGCTGTGGGCAGGGAAACCTCAGCCATCCCCACACTGCCTTCAGAGACACCTTGACCTGCCTGTGGGAACCAAGCTCCTGCCAGAACYGACAGCAGATGGGTCCCTGGGCATTTTCTGCACTCCAAACCCAGGAGARGTGGGAAGCCTACACCATCTCCAGTGTTCTCCACCATCCCAGAGAGATTGTGGATGCTGGGGTCCTTGGGTCTGTGCAGTCAGTATTTTCTGAACAGTATTCACAGCCAGTTTTAATATTGGATATGGTGAGGGCTTAAAAGGATGGAGATTTTGAAATCTCAGTGGAGAGAACAAAAAGCTTTTGACCATGAAGAACATCCTACCTCTAAAAAACTTACAAGAGATGATCTCCATAGTGCATTCTTAATAATAAAAAAAAGTATTCCAATAAAGCTTTTATGTATTTTGTTTTTAACCAAAAAAGCATGCTAGTAAAAAATCCTAGAATGGAAGCAATTACATTTTTATGCATTTGCATGAGCTTGGCTACCTTTGGTTTCATGCACTTGCTGAGAGCAGAACATGCTGGCACAGTTTATTCATCTCCCCATATGAAAATAAACTGTGTGAAGCTCCCCTGCTCCATCAGCATAGCTCAGGGTGGGCAGAGAAACATGAATCACTSCAGATGAAGGGAGGCACAGAAAACACAAAAAAAAAAAGTGGCTGCACCTCTCATCTGCTTGTGTTGTCTGCTGTGAGTTGTTTTGTTTAGGTGTGTTTGAGAGGAGCCACACTGGAGAAATAAAGCATTTAAAACCCTGATGTCACTCCACCCACTCCCAGTGRCCACAGCCTCAAAGTTTGCCAATTCAGCTTCAACTCCTCATTTTGAAAAATGCCTTTTTTTCAAAAAATCTTAAAAAAACACCACCAAAAAATCAAAAAAAGGCATAAAGCCAATAGCAAGAGTATCATACTGCACACCACTCTCAGCATCCTACTCCTCCTTTCCCTCCTTCCCCARGAGGCTGCTGGTCTTCAGCACTCCCAAACACTGAGTTCACATCAGGAATCAGATCCCCTGGGACACTGAACTGCTTCAGTGCAGCCCCACGTGTCCCTGCTCCCCACCAACGTTCTCACCACGTTAGTGAACATGAATAATTAACAAAGAGGAAAAGATCCCCGTGCCACAATTGTCCTCTGCCATACTGCAGACATGGAGATCTTCCCCTTAGGCTAAAGAAGAAAAYACTTAAGGAAGCTATCTTAAACATTATCATGCATCAGTGATCAAGACTAAGTTTATTATCCTGCAAACAAAAACAAAGAGAAAAAAGTATAACAGATGACACCCCGGCGGCTTTCATGAGGAGATGCAGGGATGGCATTTCTGAGGAAGGCACTGGCTCCACAAATCACCTCAGCTACCACCCCATCATCAGGCCACAGTGCTGGCAGTGATGAGCAGTGTGTGGTATTTGTGGCACTACTGGGGAAAACTATTTTAAGTCTAATTAACATGAAATTTTTAGAATGCAGATGCTTTTCATTTATACATAAAACAAAATGYCGTGACATTTCTCCCATCCATTTATCATAAACAAGTTAATTACTGTGTAACAAATAGCTCCTGCTAGAATCTGTATGTTTTGAGCACGTTAAGAGAGCTGACTCAGGCAAATAAGATGAACCACAAAGTAGTAACTAATAGCTCACGGCATACTTATAATAAAACAATGACTCTGTAAAAGCTCTTGTTGTCAAATTAAGGCTAAGCTATTTCCATTGGAATAAACCAATTATAAGCAGTCATTTTCAGTTTAACTTGATTCAAACCTAGACTACTATAAACACTTTCATTYTGATGCATTCATAACAGTGCATACATTTGAGAGCTGGATATTGCAGAGCTCAGAAGGGAAATGCAGGGTTTATTTATTGCCACACAGYTCATCCCAGAACGTCCCAACTTCCCCATGGTGTGGAGGAATCTCACCACCCTGCTGAGGTCTGCATGCTCCCTGGTTTCTCATGGATAAACCTTCAGGGATAAACTCCCAGCACTGCCCACCTCTCCTTCCCAAGGAGAAGGTGAATTATCCACAAATTCTCCATGAAAACCTCATGTTTGCTGCGTGCAATCCCCCGAGAGCCATCCAAGCTACAGACACGCTTTCTGCAGCCCCCACATTCCATGAAAGCACTGACAGGTGAATTTCTGCCCACTTTTTCTTTCTTTTTTTTTTTTTTTTTTAATTCAGGCAAACAGTCCCATTTGGCCTGCAGATGAATTACTGAATGCTGATGAATAAGATGGTGGTAGCTGGCAGCAGAGCTGTGCGTGGTGAGATGGTGTGAAATAGTACATATGTCAATCTATCAAACATGATAATGTAAGCAAGCTGAACCCATTTTTGGTCTGAACTATTGTACAATACTTCACCCAGATGGAAGAAAAGAGATAAACATTTTATGCTTCAGACACATCAAGTGCTAGGAAGTAAAATTAAACCTAAACTGGAAAACTACCAATTTGACATGCTAGAGGGTATATAAAGAACAACACAAGCATGAAGAAGAATTTTCTCGTCCATTATTGTATAAATTAATTAGATCTATTTGCTTCCTATGATAAACAACAGCATGCATATGAAAAGGTGCAAAGATGATAGTTTACTTATTAGCAAACACAGGGCTTGCACTTTTTTCTTTCCCCCTTTTGTTGAGAAAATGCTTTTAAATCATGGAACCTGTGACAATGTTATCAGGACATGAATCTTACAAGTGAGGCATGGATATATAATGTCCCCAGGGTGAGTTCAGCCCTAAATCAGAGGCAGGTTTGCCATGACTAATGWAAAACTGCAACTGGTCCCTAAAGGATAAAATCAAATAGAAATATATTTTCATTCAAATCAACTTGACAGCCTATGTAAATATAATTTCATATTTTATAATCATCATTACCAGAAATGAAATGACAGTCACTGTGCTGTTTTGAAAGTCACAGCCCTGCAATGCCTCAGAACAAACCCTTCTGCTCCATCCCTGTTGTCCACCTCCATAAACACAGCACAATTTATCAAGCACTAGACTGCAAAAAACCACTCTTCTGAGCAAATATATTTATGTCATGGCTTCCTACAGTACTCAGAGAACATTTTTTATCAAATAATTTGCAAAGCTAAAAGAGCATGAAATCTACTCAGTTTCCAGGCTGACCTGTAAARCCGCCTTTATGTTTGGGGAAAATTGCTACAAAGTGTGTAAACTGTTGGTATTTGGTCTCTTTAGGGTTGCATAATCTCCAGCTTGTCCATCTCAATTCCCTCTTTGGTTACCCTTCAAACTAAAAATAAACTCCCCAAGGTCTACTAATTAATGCCAGGCCAGTCCAGAGAATTCCTGAACAGCAACACTGAGACAACTGGGCACAGAAACAAAAGTGATTGCCAGCTCATGCAGAGCAAAAAATGTCCAGTCTGGGATTGTGCTGAAGCCAGACAGAACACTGACAACTCCCCCTCTCTTCTGAGAAAAATCAAAGTAACAGAGCAGGTGTTTGCTCTGGAGGAAGACAGAAATCCCAGTTTTCTGGCAGAGAGACATGCATGTGAGCAAAATGCACTCAGGAAAACACTGCAAAGGGTTTATAAAGTCCTGATGTGCTCCCCAACTTCCTGGGGGGCTGGGGGGGTGGGATGGAATCCTGATCTTCRAAAGTTCTCTTGGAATAAAATATTTTTCTGTGTCATGCAAATATAAAGTTTAATTATTTTTAACTTGAAAAGGACACAGATCAATACACAGGATAATCTACTGTTATTTGGATTACGAAGACATCTTAGAGTTTACAATCACAGAAGTGGTTATAATCCTGCAATTACTATAAAGCTAATTGGTAGTTTCTTTTTGCCTGTGTTTTCATGTTGTCAGTGGGGCAGTAATGAAAATGAATGCCACATTTGTGAACAGAATGTCTGTAGGCTTGTTTACCACATTTCCAACAACAACGTCTGCTTTATCATCCATTTCAAAGCAGAGATAATTTAGGGATCTCTGAATTTCGTGCATAAAAATACTTTCTAAAGTATCAGATGCAGAGTTCCTTCAGACAGGGTGGGAGTGGGAGACTCGAGAGTGAAGTGATGACCTCGCAGGGTGCAACAGGATCCACCTGAAGCAGCCAGCCCGCGGACCTGGAGTGATTCATCTGTATTCAAAACTGTGCTCAGGTAAACCACTTAGTGCCTCATCCTCCTACAAACATAATTCTGCAGACAATTTCACCATCAAAACCAGCATCTTTAAGCCTCCTTTCACCTCCTGAAAATACAGTTATTGCAGAAGCTATTAAGCTTTTTATTCCACTTACCTTTGAGTAACTTCTGCCCTTCCATGACGTTCTGGGAGATGAATGCTGTGTAGTCTTGTTCTGAGAAGCCAGGCTTGCATGCGGGTCTAACTGTAAGATCCCCATTGTGTGCCTGCAGGAACAAAACAAGGAGAATGCACACCATGACTTTTGTCATTTGGGAAAACGCTTTGCACCCAGTGGTGACGTGTTTAGGCATGAGCAAACCTGAACAGTRAAGTAGTGTGCAAGTGGAAGTTGCTTGTGTTAGAGTGCCTATCTGCTGGAGTGCATCCATACCGTAGCTGCAAGAAATAAAACGGGCCAGCAATAGTTGCCTGACTACAAGAGAGCATTGTTTGTAGGGAGACTGGAATACTGGGCACTGTCAGAAGAGGGGAGGAAACAAAGAGCAGCAATTCATCAAGGCGCTGTGCTCGCACTGGAGACACGCAAAGGCCCGATGTTGCAACATGCAAACCGCCGAGGTTCGCTACGGAGAAAGCGGGCAGACCCCAGCATGGAAGGGGGAGAAACGCAGGAGCTTGCGACCAGGTGAGGACACCCTTCCTTCACCCTTGTATCAGCACCCCAGGCTCTGCCTGCTGCTGCCTCTGGGACCCTCCAGGCTCTGCCCTTGCCCCAGCAGTGGGAAGGGATGGAGGGGATCCCGATTAAAAATGTAACAAAGCACAGAGTCGTGCACAACACCCAGAGGGAAGCAGCCAACGAGACACTCRGCTGCAACTTTGGGCTGAGCAGAGGATCCAGCCCCCGCCACAGGGACAGGACAGTCCGGCCAGTGCAGCCCAGGCTCCCTGGGATTCCCCGGCAGGGAAGGTCCCAGACCCCAGCGCTCCAAAGGAACTCGCTGACAGCACACAAGCCCGTGATTTATGCGGAGCGAGTGCCAGGTGATTTACGCACTAACAAGTGCTGGTGGCAGGGGATTTCTAACGCGCCCGGGCTGTCGGCAGAGCCAGCCAGAGCATCGCTTAGCGATGCTGGCGGCACCTCCGCCGCCTCCAGACCCGGCAGCGCCGGCTGAAGCCGGGGGAGCGGGAGCGGCGCTTCCCAGGCAAAGTGCAACTCCAGGCGTGCACCTGCCTCCCCACGGGCAGCACCGCAGCCCCCCGGGCCCCCCGAACACTCCCGCACGCTGACAGCCGTGCATTAGAGAGACAGAAGGGAACAGGAGAGAAGGGTCCTTTCCGATGCGCTTAGTAAGCAGAACGCGAGCCAATGCACTCGGCTTAAAATCACGCTCGGGAGACGGATGCCAGCTACTGCATGGGAAGCGCAGGGAAGCGGCGGCTGTGCTGGACTCKGACCGCGGCTGGCAAGATGTTGCCATTAGGAAACATTTCAAAGGGTCTCACCGAGGATAGCGGGCTTTGGAATCGGAAATCGCCCCGTTATCAGAGCAGTGCTCGCTAGCCGAGAGCGCATCGGGGCTATTCCTGAGCACCCAGCAGCCTCCGCAAGGCTCGGGACATCCTCACGGATTCAACTTGGCACCGGGCGATTGAGGCAGACAAATAAGCGGCTCTTGTTCCCGCAGCCAGCCCAGCCCGAAAGGCAGCAGCCGCCCGGCTCGCTCGGTAACACTGCAGCCACGCGTTCAGGCGCTTGTTGATTTCTACACAAACCATTCAATTTCAGGCGGCGTGGGAATAAAACCCTAAAAAGCCCGAACTTTTCGGAGCATCGCCCCCCTCCCCAGCACGATSCGGGCCCGCTCGGTGGGATTGCGGGCTTGCAGAAATAAAAGTTGGGGGCTGCAGCGCGGAGCGGGGCTCGGAGCGGCCGCGGGGGCTCGGAGCGGCTCCGCGCCGGGACGCGCCGCTGCCCCCGAAGTTTGTCCGGCGAGACGCAGCTCGGAGGGCAACTTGTGCCGGTACCGTGGCGGCACCTGAGCGGCGGCTCGGGGAAATAAAAATAACAATTAAAAACTGCACGTGCACAGCGATTCGATTATTAACAAAAAAAAGAAAAAAAGGAGGGGGGGCGATGCGGAGCGGCAGCAGCAGGAGCTCCGCGCACCCACCACCATCCTCRTAACCCCGAGCCCGAAGTTGCCGCGGAGGAGCCGCGGCGGGGATGGCTCCCGGCCCCGCTTCCCCGGGGCGCCCCACTTACCGCCGCCGAGCCCCAGACGGGCAGCAGGAGCAGCAGCAGCAGCCGCCGCCGCGGGCCGGCCCTCATGTCGGCGGCGGGCGGAGCGGCGCGGCGCGGAGCGGAGCGGGAGCGGAGCCGGCCGGGTCCCGCAGCCGCTCCGGGCTGCAGGTGAAGCGCCCGCCGCGCGCCGCCGCCGCCGCGCCCCGCCCCGCGCGCGCGGGCACGCGCCGCTTAAAGAGACAGGCACCGCCCCGGCACGGGGGGAGCGGCGGCGGGAACGGGGGGGATGAGTGAAGGTGATGATGGAGATAACGGTGATGAGGGTGATGGAGGTGATGCTGGTGGTGGTGGTGGTGATGATGACAGTGGTGGAGATGATGGTGAGGGTGATGGTGGTAGTGATGCTGGTGGAGATGGTGATGGTAAAGGCAATGATGATAGCGATGATGATGGTGGTGGTGTTGCTGGCGGTGATGATGATGGCAGTGGTGATGATGATGATGATGATGATTTTGATGGTGGTGGTGGAAGCAGAAAAGGGTTTGGCGGTGCTGTCGCTCCCTCTCTGTGTCCTGCTGAGCTCCACGACCCATCCATGGGAGCCTCGTCTGTCTGAGAAGGAACTTACATGTTTGAATTGTTGCAAAAAGCTGGCAGGAAGAAGCCCCAAAGCAACCAAGCAGCACATGCAGAGATGATGGAGGGAGATCATGGAGCCATGAGGGTTCATGTCTTTAAGGCTGGTCAGAGCACAGTGCTGGTGATGGCAAGGTTGGGGTTCGATCCCTGCTGTTCACTTAAGGGTTGGATTTTAAGACCTTCAGTGCCCTTTCCAGCTCAGATTTGGTGATTCCCTGATCATCAAGATCCACCATCAACCCAACATTGCCGCTGTCACTCCCAAACCATCACCCAGCACCAGATCAGACAGCTCTGAAACACCTCCAGARATGGTGATTCCACCACCTCCCTGGGCAGCCTGTTCCAATGCCTGACCACCATAACAGTGAATATTTTTTCGAATATAAAATCTCAATCTCCTCTGTCTCAAGGTCAGTTCCTCTAGCCCTCTTTACGTGTGCCCACAAGGGCCAAGCAGCACATCMAGGGGAAAATTAACACAGCCTGAAAAGAGGTCCTCAGTGGGCAAAAAACTACCATGCCCAGGTGAAAATCAAATGTATCCCATAAGGAAAAAGAAGTGTGYTCACAGGAAAGATCTATGTCCAGGGAATCATGAGTGTATCATGTGAGGAGAGCAGAGCCCAGGCTGTGAGGGGAAGGTGGTTTGAGGGAGTAGTAGCAAATGTACAAAAAATTACATACTGGGGATGAAAAAACCTGATGTATCCAGAGGTGAAAAACTCAGGACAGGGTAGAGAAATGGGTAGTGCCAGGATTGCCTCCTCARCCGTATCTGTGAACCAGCCTGAGCCTGGCTCTGCTTTTTTTAGAGGAAAATAGGCTTGTCAGGCCTAATCCACATCCACATCAGCAGCAGAGGAAGCTAACTCCACTAAACTAGCAAATTTCTGGTGTAAAAATAACACGGATCAACACAGGGGCAGAAAGTGAAACTTCAGCCAGCCTCACTGAGAGCAGGGGTTTCAAGCAGAGGGTGGCTCCTGCTCTTTTCCTACAGCAGGACCCTGGCACCCAAATCCCATCCTTTTCTTCTCCAGCTCCAACAGGAATTCCCAGGCACAAGTGTTTGGTGCTTAATAAATCCAGCAGCAATTTGCATAAATAGATGCACATTATCTGATGTACGTGCAAGATCAGACACTGCAGCTGAAGAATGGCCATTAAAGCATTCTGTTGGGTTTGCACGTTTCCCAAGGAATGAGACACATAAATCCACTGGCTGCATCTYTGGCTATTGAGTAGATTTAATAGCATTGTGTTAACACCTAGAGACGTTAGTGAGGAACTGAGGCCTCATTGTRCTGAGCTCTGTGGACAAGAATAATGAAAAGATTGTTCCAACCCCACCAATTTACAGTCTTAGTGGATTATGGGGTTTATTTTGTTTTTAAACAAGTATTTCTTGAATTTGTTATGTAAGATGAAATAAATGCCATCATTGTATTGAATTTAATGTAGACCCTTTTTTATGAAGCACTTCCACAGAGGCAGAAATAACTGAGTGACACTATCACAGCAAAAAAAAAAAAAATCCTTATATTAATAATGTATTTAATAATATATTAAAATAACTAATTTTTTTTCCTTTTTGTCTTTATCCTCAGTTTCCAAGTTTGCAGCCAGCTGTTTCAGGTTTAAGGGCAGTTGCTATTTAAATAAAACTACAAGTACTCTAGAGACTACTGAGGATATTTTGGATTTGGGCAACTACAGTGTGGATGGGTTTTTTTGGAATACCTATGGCCAGTTATTTTGACTCTTGCTGGACTACAGCTGTTGCTGTGCAAGTGCTCACTCTGCTTGATAACTTTGTTAATATGACAAGTTCTACAAGTATAATCAAAATAAGTCTGACACCACAACAGATTGTGAAGAAAAGGCAGAGCACTAGCGAAAAAAAAAAAGAATTCTTCAACATGTTTACAGTTGATTTCTAATCTGATGGCAAATTGATTTTTTTCCCAAAACTAGTTTGCCATCCTGCTTTTCTAAGCTGTGGTAACAAACTCTGTGCTCAAGGAATGAGGCTGCAAATGGAGTTGAATTCTCAGTTGTATTTTCAGTGACAGTGTGCCTCCCAAACTGAGGTGTTTGCAGAAGGAGCAGAGGAGAATCCAGATCCATGTTCAGACAGTGGCAATCTCTGGTTCATCTGTGTGAACCTTYTCCTCTACCATTTCCCTTCAACTCYYGACACTCCAATTAATTTKGGGAGGAATTACAGYTTTTCTAACTGATTAGCTACTATTTGAACTACCTCCTTGTTTAGCAGCACTTCACATGAAGTGCTTACAAAATGTCTTCCTCCAGATCTTTAAGGAAAATTAAAGCTATGCCATTTACATCTTTGTATCTTTGTACCTACTGAATTTTCCCCAAACTTTCAGACTGCAGGCCTGAGCTGGGGCTGAACAGATGTTATTTGGGAGGGTTTGCTTCACTTGGAGTCTGCTGGGAGACTGGTGAGGAATTGGTGTTCTGGCACAAAAAGGAAATAGGAAGCTCCACCATCTAACACAGGGATGCTACAAGACGTGGGGTTGGAGGGATGAAGACATTGAAGAGTGTAAATCAGCTTGCTAAACACCTCAAGAGCAAAACTGCAGATCCTAGGAGGCAACTTRCTGTAGTGCACAAGACTCCAGAGAACAGAAGGCTCACGGAGCAGAATCTCCAGAGCTGAGTGTGCCAGGATAACGAGGAGCACAGAGCACACCAGGGATTTTCCCCTCCTTGATGCACACTTGTAATTCCTCCTGACAGCAGTGGGAGTTGCACATCCACACCGAGGGGGACAATGGAACCCTKAGTGGTGGAGATGAGGATGGGATGTGAGCTGTGTGACCACGGAGAAGGAGCCAGGCAGAGGGAGGTGTGATCACCCAGGGACTCTGCAACATACAATAAAATTGTCAAGCAGCCATCAAGGACGTGAAAGCATGGGAATAACAAATTAAATGGACAGGAGGTGAGAAAGCAGAGTCTCAAGAGGCTTTTGCCTTCCTAGCTTAGGGCTGATATCTGAATTCTTTATCTGAGAAATATTCCCCCTGGCTTAACCCGTTTAATTCCCTGACAAGTAAATATTATGCTGAACTCCAGTAAATAGTTGTGGCCCAGATGCCAAGCATAAAAAGTGGTTTTATCAAAAAGTGTGATAAACAAGAAGAAATTAAATTAATACAGTGTGCAGACCTTACTGTGGGTTTTTTCTTCTGTATGATCTGGTAGGAGACAGCTGGGTGACCAGTGGTTTAGAGTCATTATTACTAATTTGGGTTTGTGTCAGAAGTAGTAACAAAAGACACAACAGGAAATAATGATGATTCTAGCAAGTTATGTATTTGTGACAGCAGTTCAGAAATGAGATGCATGAGAAATGCCCTCAGATTTAATATGCATTTGGGATCTTTTAAAGATGTGTGGGGAAGAGGGGACGAGATGAAACTGAACAGTGAAATGTAAATCRGAGCTATGGGGAAATTAATGATCAGGAAAAGAAAGACTTCTACCAGATCTTGATGGAAAGCAACAGAAGAAACAAAGGATGCTCCAAAGTAGGAAGACCACAACCACAGAAGGGAAATATCTAATGGCAAAAGCCAGTTTGTACATTTATGTAATTTTTTTAAGTAACAGCAACTGGAACTACAYGAATAGTTGGGCACAGCTCAACATTTTGGATTGCCTATGATCTGGCTCCAGTACAAAATCTAAAGACAAAATGATGAATCACAGAGGAGAAAGCTCGAAGAAGAAAGGCTCCACAAGAAAAGGAATGGGCTGTGCTTCAGTCCAAGCTGATTCCACCCCTGCTCCCTGCGTGCTGGAATGCTGGGGGTGACACAGCTATCTCCTTGGTCAAACAGCTCTTTTGTAATCACATTTTCAGCCCTGCYAGCCAGGCTGCAATGCCAGGGGATTGGAACCTTCCCTCTTTCACAGTACCTRCTCATCCGCACATTGTGGATCCAAGGGATTCTTCTGCTGCTCACGTGAATGGCACTGAGCAAAGCACAGCTCCAGAGCCCTGCACAAACCCACCCTGCTCACTTAATTACACTGGCCAAGGGAGGCCAGCTTTGGTGCAGTCTGACCTCCAATTATGAGGCACACCGTGGTGTCCTCACTGAGCTGTGCAGGCAGCAGTGGCAGCGTGCCAGCAGTGGCTGTATTAAAATCAATTTGAAACTCCCAAATCTATGTCTTGTTCACCTTAGGTGAGGTAAGACATCTAATACTAATGCAACTCTTTGTAAAATAGTGTAAAACAAACTGACCTGTGCAAAACAATTAACACTTCTATTCTCTCTCTCTCTTTTTTTTAATTCTTTGTATTCTTGCAAAAAAACAAAGGAAAAAGGAAAAAGCAGACCAAGAGACTTAATAGATCTCTATCTTTGCAGTGGACTGTTTAAAGAAGGGATATTAAAAGAAAAAAAGAAAAAAAAAGAAAGAAAATAAAGCAGAAAAGCAGAATTTGTTCTCAGAGTCACCAAGGAGAATAAACTGCAAGAGCTCCCTGACACAGCAGGCAGGCAGCTCCCAGGCTGCTCCGTGAGGCAATGCTTGATATTCATGGAAACAATGAAATCTCACCAGATTTAGTACAAAAAAAGAGATGAATAGCCAGTCTGTGATTTTACAAGCAGGAGGAAGGCCACAGATTCCCAGTTTCCCCAACGCCTTCACAAAATACTGATTTTAAGACTCTCCTCAGAGGAGCACGTGTTAAAGCAGGATTGTGCCATCACCTCAGGAACAGTCACCTGAAGGGTCATCACCTGCTCTACCTGGAGCAGCAATGGGGGAACATTATCAAACACTAACACAGACCCAGGGATTTCCTCCCCACCYTCTCCATGCACCCCCAGCAGCTCAGGAGATGCCTTTTCTAAAAGGTCCTGTGATTTCCTGTGCACTGGAAAGCTCACTCACACCTTCAGTGAGGTACCAGGGGAAGGGGTCAGGATCTGACCTCTCAAACCTCACAGCTCTTTAATTTTTACTCACCATGCACCAGAAAACTCCAAATTAATAGCAACATAATTTTTTTATAAGGGAMAGCTGAAGGAAAATGAGATTTTTTCAGACCTGCAGCTTGTGCTGTTGTTATTGTTTACAGCAGCAAATCTCATCCCCATTGCATTCTTCTGATCACCATGGCCCCATAGACACTGAAATGTTCACAGTAATGCAACTTATTCCAGTCCCAGGCTCAAAATAAGTTACCCTGCTACAAGCAGCAATATTAATAAATGATCATTCTTTTACCCAGTGAAAATGTAAGGTCCACATCAGCCTTTCTAATATTACAGCACATTCTTTTCTTCTTTATCGGGGAAAAAAAATATGTTTTCCTCTGCACAGATTGGTAAAACATAAAAAGAAGTGATGTTCTGAGCTCTCCCAGCCTTTTGTGGCACCCAGCTTGTTGGTATTCCTCACAAATATTTTTCCTCACAAATATATCCCCCAGTTTTTGCACTGCAGCAGATCCTGTAAATTGTGTGTGTGTGTGTGTGTGTGTGTGTGTGCCTGGTAAATGCTGAGGCAGAACTCCTCAGAGGAAGCCCCAGTTACCTGTTTAATATGAAGTAATTTTCTGGAGCTGTCAGCATTTTTGGTCAAAAACCACCTGGAAGACAAAGCACTTTGCAAAAGACAGCTTTGACAACCTGTGGATTTTAAYAGTGGAACTGAAAGGATGAGAAAACTTGGAGAGAGAGGAGAGAGGGAGAGATGTGCTCTTSTAAGGGATTAATTTGTGACAGAATATCCCATACTCAAAGTAKTGCAGCATATTTCCAATTATGCTAWATTTACTACTAATAGTGAGAAATGTACAATGTTTGTCTCCTTGCAATTCCTGTCAAGTTAAAGATGTATACAGAGTGATTTRAACTATCTGAAGCAGTGATTTAGCTACAAATGAGGATAATATGATATTACATACTAATACTCATATTACATGCTTCAGTGAAATAAAGCCTAGAAATAAAAGGGAACTATTTAGGAACACCAAATGTATRAATAATGTGGACTGACTGCAGGCCAAGAATAATAAAAAACAAAGTSTTCCACACATGCATGAACAGAAAGGAAGAGAAAGTGCAGAGTCACAGGGGTTAAAGGTTCATTAACTACCACTGGTAGTCACCACCTGACTTCTGCTCAGCTGCTAAAGGCTGGGTTTGATGCTGCTGGAGCTCTGCACATGAAGTAACTGCTGCTTTTGCTGGTGTCTAGAAATGCCTGAAGTCCAAAGATTAATTTTTCAAGTTTGTGTGTTCATCTAACGAGATTATCTGCATTTATCCCATTAACCCTGCCCAGCAGATCCTGTGCTCTCACATCCCCTAATCCATCCCAGCTGCACACAGGCTTTCAAGTCACACTGGAACCCTGTCCAAGACACACAAACCAAAAAAAAATTGGTGCATCCAAGACTGGGTAACCCCCAGCTGAAAAGTGTTTTTTATCTCTTTGAGAGAGAAATCTAAGATATTCCTGCACCATCCTTTGGTGTGAGCTGCTGGCTACTGATTTTAACAACAAATACAAATCATGTCTGGTTCAAGCTGTGGTAACCTGGACTTCACCTGTGCAGATATTTCACCAGGAAAGTCATTTGAAAGCTGATCCTTAAGTACTTTATGGGAGATAAATCTAATAACCTTTCTGGGAAAACCTCAGCAGGATGCAGACACTGTAATAATCCATATGCAAGCTACCACATTGCATTGTGTGCTGTCAGACAACTCAATTATTTTCTTCCAGATCTAACATAAGCTTCTGTTTAGTAAACATGATGAGAGTCGAACTTTTACATATATATATATAAAGTGCTTAATTTGCATGCAAAATTGCCCTAAGTATGTATGCAAATAGGAAAACTCTTGCACAGATGACTAATTAAGTGCATTTATGTGAGAAATTACCCAATGCACGCATGGAATCTCAGTAATTGTACACACAACTCTGTGAGCCRTTGCCTTTGCAATTTGGACACGTAACTGATTGAAAAAATTGTTTCTCAGAACTGTGCTGGAATAACTGATGTGGAGCACAGGGCCAGAAGYAGGACAGCTGAGGGGGCTTTGGGAGGGAACTGCAAAAGCTTGTGAGGAGCTTKACAGTAAGGCCAGAATTTGCCATTTCTACCATTACTGTTGTTATATTTACTTACAGGCATCCTCTGCTGATCTGTGGCKTGAAGAGAGTCATAGCTGTAAAGCAACAATCAGAAAAATACAATCAGAGTGATGGCACAAGAGGTGGTGCCATTACAATTAAACCTGAAGTCTGTAGCCTGCTCTTGCCTGTCCCAGGATGTGTTTTGAAAACAAACAGCAAATTTTACTTTGTCTTGATCAAACCCCCTTTTGTCTCAGCCAAGGCTGTGTGGAATGACAGCACAATATCCCTCTGGAAGGTTCAGAGAGTTTTGGTCAGAAAAGGGGAATCTGTTTTAATTTTCCAGGCATTGATGTTATTCTAAGTTCTGTTATCTCTAAGCACTGATTACCTCATTTTATATCCCCAAAGTTAGAAGGTTCATGCTAACATTGTAAAGATTCAATACAGAGAACAAGTTCTTTCAATATGATGTGACAAACATCCCTGACTTCAATGTCCTGCAGAGAAAAATACCTGCCCAAATTGTTTGGATATGCTCTGGCTGCTGAGAGCAGGGAACATCCTCAGCCTGCTTTGTGATGTTTTCCTATTTTCTGGTCATTGTGTTGATACCCAGCAGAACAGGTAGAGGAGCCCCTGTTTATTTACCCACAGCTCGAGGTCAGGCGTTTCAATCAGCCACTAACACAGGCAAAATGTCTTTGTGGGCATGTGAAATGTGAGGAGCAGGCAGAGGGGACAGAGAGGCTGGGCAGGGATGCGCTGGCAGGGATGCKGAGCTGCAGGGACCCGCCGAGGCTCCGAGCTGAAAACTCGGGCACCAGGGGAGAAGGACGCGCTGTTCCAGGCTGGTTTTACCCAGAACGAAGTTCCCCGGGTTCGATTGCAGAAGGGGAGGATTCCAAGTCGGCTTCTGCCGCTAAGTGGTGCTCGAAGCAGCGCAGCATCCTCGTGGTGCCGCAGCTCCCGGGGAGCAGCGAACCCCGGCCCCGCCGGGCTGGTGCGGCTGATGCAGACACTTAACAAGTGTCCATTACACCGATTTAATCCCTCTGTGCCTCCGGATAAATCAGGGGGAAGAACAGGCCAATCCAAAAGATTAAAGAAATCCAAAGATTGAGCCCTGCTCTACAGTATCTGAAGCGGAGGATTACAGAAAACAACTCTATTTTTTTTTAAGCTTTGTCTGCCTTCTTTCTGTTCCTTTTTAATTATTAGTATTGTTTTCTCCAAGTTTGTGGTTGTTAGAACTTGAAGTACTTGCCGAATAAAACTTGTGAAAAACACTTCATTAATACTTGCAATTATTCCAGAATAATTTTTTTAAACAGATGCTCCATTTTTTTATCAATTGAAAACAAACAAACAAAAAAAAAAGGTAGAAAATAGTTTTTCTGGAGTACATATCTACATGTAGATCTAATCCTTCCCACCCTCCAAATATGATGCAATTGAAAAATAGGGTGGAAATTTAGAAGGAGAACACCAGCGTGCAACTTCTGCTCTCCTCAGTCCCAGAAGTGGAAATGCAGCAGGCACAGGAGCTGTTTTGGCATTTTCACACTCAAGTTTTTTGCCCACAAAATTGGATTTATTACCTGGTGTGCAACAAGCCAATGGTTACACACCAGTGAGAGAGACATTGGTGATTTATTTGAGACTTGTGCAAGTCTGGGTGCTCTGTGTATTCCACAAACCAAACACCACCACTGGGCCTTTTGTGCCATTATTTATGCACAGAATTTGGGATTTAGTGACTCCCCTGTGTGATGGTTGGTTGGAATTTCCTGTAACAGATTACACAACCTCAGCTGACACCTCTGCTCAGGGGAAGGGTCTGCACCTGGGCAGGGTCTGTAGGTGGGATTTGCAGTATTATAATCAATATATTCAAGCCTAGGATCCATGGACCTTGAGTGTGTTGCTAAATTAGCAATGAGTTCAGAGATGCACATCAATATCTTGATATTAAGACATCCCTAAGGCTTGGTAATTCCTGCATGTCCTGACTAGGAGATGCAGCTGCTCTGGTTCCACTGTTCAGATTCCCTTTCTTGCTGATTGGAAATGCACAAAGATCTTACCTCAAGGAACATCCTGACTTAAGAGAATCTCGACAAATTCCACATTTTGCAGTGCTGTGAGCCCTTGCCCCAAGCAATTCTGCACCCACGGTGCCTCTCAGTCGTGGCTGCAGCAGGAAGGATCAGTGGGCAAAGCTGTGCAGTCCCAGGAGTCAGGAAGTTCTGTCCTGTTTTATAGGAGGAGGAGGAATTTGTTTAAGCACAGTCCAGAGGAGTTTACTCCTTTCCTCAGCCATGGGTCTGTCCTACAAAAGGATGGAGAGGAAGGTGGGTCAGTGAATGCTCAGGTTCCTGGATCCCACAGGGTCTGCTGGTGGATTTGCAGCCCCTGAGGGAGCAGGTTCAGTGCTCTGTGTTTACACAGGCACCAGGGTCTGTGTGTGAGCCCAGCTCAGCTGGCACCCAGCACTCTTGGAGCAGATCTGAGGACCCTGTAACATTGCTTTGCACTGGAACCCGATGAGGATCTGCCCATGTGAGCTGCTCTGCTGAGCAGAATCCTTTAAAAWAGGAGGTGGAACTTGTGGGGAGAGGATTAGTGCCTTTTGTGAGCTGTGTTTGTGCTGGTTCATTCCCAACATTCCCTGAGAAGTGCTTTAAATCAAGAATCAAAAGCTGAAAGGGTATCAAAGCTGTACAGGAACTGATTACTACTATAAATTTTGCTGAAACAAGCTGATGCTTTGCTGATTCTTTGGTCTTTTTCTGGTAAAAATGTCAGTGTTAACTCACAGCATTGACTTCTCTGGKTTTTTTTTTTCATTTTTGTTCCATGAGATTATTTTTAGCTGCTGTGCATTAGCTCTGCTTCAGAAAAATATTGAGGTAGAAGGTTGCAGGTTCTTCCTGAAAAAAACCAAATGATTTATTGATAGAAATGCAACAATACCTGTATATCCATAAAATYGATGTCATGTGATCCCTTCCCCTTCMTTTTTGAATGGAGTTGAGGCAGATGTTGGRGACACATGTGAATTCCTCAGGAGARAAAGAAATMYCACAGGTAAATCAGCTTTATACCAGAAAATCTGACWGAAATGAGTACAAMAGCTGTCCAATAAGTAAACTCTAAGTGGAAGAAGGAACATTTTAAGTTTTAGGGGAAGTGGCCAAAATACTCAAATCAACTTTCTATAAGTTATTTATATTACAGAATAACTTCTGAGTTCCAAACAATGGCAAGTCCAAAATGTCCTCTRGAGAGAGCAGCAGAAATGCAAAATTCAAATGCCATGAACAGGGTCAGGTGCAAGTCCAGAAACAGTGTGGTTCCTCTGACATTTACATTTTGTAGGCATGCATTTACATATTTAGAAATAAATTTACAGTGSCCTACAATTACTCTGGGAAGTTTCTGAGTTCAGCTGTAGCTTCAGCACCAGAAATCCTGGCCTCTCTGCAACCATCCTCAGGTTTTCCAAGATTTAATCAGTGTATGTCAGCTTTAATATCTTTTTTGTGATGCAAGAATTTTACAGTTTGTTATAACATTTTCCAAGAGTTGAACTCCACTTTCCCAAGGCCAGCTCTGTGTGGTGCATCAGTCTGGCTGGCTTTTCTCCCTGCCTTTCCCACTGCTCATGCACTTCCTTTCTTTAATTTAACTTTTTCTTCAGAATAAATCCAACTGGAAGCAAACTTTCTGTACTGCTGATATCTTACTGTTTATCTCCAAGAAAAYACCACAAATTCAGTAGCAGTGACCTCAGTTCTTCACCTGAATTTCAAATTGTCAGCTGACTTTTTGRTACCTTTCACCTTTGTATTTCTGCTGCCTGCAAATTTGGCCTCAGATCTTGCTATGTACAATTAACTCTGGTTTCTGACATCACCTTTCTGACCATGTGAGATTCAAAGAGAGAAAATGTTCAATTTTCAGCTCCTTTTGTTTTGTTTATGCACAGCCTGGGTCAGGCACTGCTGCACAATTCCAGGAGCAAACACAGAGGTCTTCCAAAACAAGGATCCCACCTCTCCAGCTGCCTCTTACTGGGAAATTAATCTACATTTTTCCCTGCTGGAGCAGGAAGAGGTTCAAGTTTGAATGTTTTCATTTTGGGGACAAGAGTCACACACACACTGTGAACACTGGCATGGACTGTTTTATCCCCAGAAATTATTTGGAAAAAGCAAATACAACTACTTGCATTTAAAGRAAAAAAAATGAAGGGAAAAATCTGAAAATGTGGCTTTGCATTACTTAAGAGACTAAGATTTCTCWGTGTTAGTCAGATTCACTAAAAACTTGTTTAGACACGACAGTGGTAGAAGTGGATAAGGAACTTCAAAACACCAGCTTAAACCTGCAAGAAGCTTTCTGCTAAGGAAAAACAGTGATATATCTGGAATATAAATGAAGCACTGGACAAATTTTYCCCCCATGTACATCTTGTACAATATTCTGCAAACTACAGAGCAAATCTTGATTGCAATTTGAAATAAAATACAAGATGTCATTTATGCCAAGGATCACAAACAACCTGGTATCCTCTCATCTCCCAGAGTTTGTGAAGAATGGAGACAAAAGCATTTCCTCACAGAAACTATAAAGGATTTAAAGAGTAGGATCAGGATTGTAAGAGGAACATCTCTGTGTACAAATCCAGCTGAATTCCCAGCAATGCAAAAGGGAAATATTTGTGTTGAACTCCCTGCCTAAGGCTTGAAATTGCTGTATACTATCATGCATTATAGCCTGTATTAATTACCTAATTGAGACATTTATATGGTCATCAGGCAAGTGGGGACCTGGAGAGAAATCCCTAATTAAGACTTTGGAGTTTGATAAGAGGCTGCTACAGCACAGTGATAAAACACTATTTTTGTCTTATCTTATGAATGTGTCAGGGCAGATTATGTTAAATGCTACCTACATGCATAATCAGGTGACATATCTCTGGCAGGGCCTGCAGATAACACTCTGCAAATGCACATTTATTATTTCACAGTTCAGGCTGGGAAAAGGAGAACAAAACTTGGAGCTCCCAAGGTGYAGCAGGTCCAGCTTGGCTGTGTCACACCATGGGTGTTTCCCTTGGGATTTGGGGACAGGGTTTTTGGGGTGTGAGGAGGCAGAGCAGCTGGAATGATCCTGCTGGCTCTGTGTTGCTGAGCACACGCTGTGTGTCAGAAGGACTGCAGACATCACAAAATCAGTTATGCCCCAGGAATCCCTGTCCATGTGCTCCTTTGAGCCTTCACTGCCTCCCCAAAGAGAGGGGAGCAAAGAGGGACCCAGCCAGTGAACACTCCACATCTCATTTCATCCAGACTGCACTCCCCACTTCTTGGCATTATGAGTTTGTTGGGAATGCTGAATATGTCATGCAAAAATACCAGCACTGAAGATTTTTTTTTTCCTTGACAAGTTTTCTGGGAAAATCCAGAGCTGCTCTATTTTTTGCAGGCAGCCTCCCCATCCTTCTCACCTGCAGGATTGACTCAGACAATAGCATTCACCTCAGGATCTCTTTCCTCATTTGGTGCCTTGAGATCTCCAGGAGGATGGTCAGCTCTACAACCAAAACAAAGGAAAGCAARTTCAGGGAACAAAACATACATTACAACTGTTTTTAATGTTTTTCCTCATGCTGCCAGTGGTAGATCTCCTGCCTTCAACAATGGAAGGAAATGTTCACAAGGTTTGTATTATATCCATATAAATAAATATGTGTATATGCATGATACAGCTATACATTTATACACACACTAAATTTAACACTGCAGTTATCATTTGGGRTTATTCAAAGCCTGCATTTAAAAACTTCCACGACCTTCTACCTGGATAATATATTTTTTAATTTTCTGCTGTTTTCAGGCATGCATAATATAAACTGACAAGTGCTAGAGCTGCAGAAAGAGGCGAGAAACAAGGACCAAAGGTCCTTGCTAAGCAGCAGGATGAAAGATGGCTTAGGGTAATTTTGTAGAAGGATTCAGTTTTACAGATTTCCAAACAAGAAACGTGGATATTAATGGGGGTTTGCAAAGAGCAAACTCAATAACAGTCCTAGTCAATTAAAAGTACATAAAGTATTAATGTGTTGTCCCCTGGTTTGTGTTTAAGGGGCTGTGGAGACTGATGTTTAAATCCCCATCSTGTGCTCAAACCCCATCCTTGGAGCTGTCATCCATTCCCAAACATCACTTCATTAATATGCTAAAGCTTTCTGCATGTTTCCCAAAACATTGATTAGGTTCAGGGATTTAGGAGAGCCGAGTTTACCCAGCCCCTGTCTYGCAGAAGCTCAGGAACATCTCAGCTCTGTCCTCTCAGCTCAGTGTCTGCTCTCCCCGTGCCAGCAGGGGCTGCAGGGCTGTGAGGGGGCGTCAGGATAAATCCATCACATCCCAAAGSACTGGATGCTGCTCCTGATGTGCTCCAGGTCCACAGCTCTGCCCCCTGAGAGCTTGGGGRAAATGGGAGATTAACTGGAAGCACAAGAGAGGAGTAACAGCTCAAAAGCTGCACACACCTGGCTGAGGTGTGAGCCAGGAGCTTTCCCAGAGGGATGGCCCAGGCATGGCAAAGCCCTGGCCACAACAACTGACACATCTGATTTCCAGCCTAGAAGGAAAAGAAAGAAAACAACCACTTGTGAAAACTCAACAACCCCTCTGCTTCTTGTTTAACCTGATCAGTGCATGCCTAAATAGGTGCTGGAGTGAACACAAACCAACAAAGCCTCTGTGGGTTTGATTGATGGAGTGCCCCAGAGTAAAGCACTCATTCTGGAAAGCTGAAGAGAAATGCAAACTTTTAATAACATTTTCAAATTATTTAATCATACAATCAGGCCTGACCTTGTTCAATATGAAACTTCATTACAGCCTGGAATGTTAATATGGAGCTCCAAAAGCATCATAAATTACTGGTTTCTTCAATGATGCATGGGCCTGTCCTGCTGTGGCAAACTGCAATTTTAATATTTTCTTAAAAAATGAAGAAATGAAGGATTAGCAAATAATGGCATGATCCTGAAATTACTGTTCTAGGGATCACAGTTTATTAATTGGCTAAAAAAGATAAAGACATTACTCATTTCCATAGATAAATGATGTAGCCAGTCCTTTTCTTGGGAGAGGGGGAGGGAAACCCCAAATGCTTATTTTTAAATAGATCCATTAATAAGCAATCCAACTGACCTGCCTTTCTGCAACATGACAGGTCTGACAGTCAAGGGAGGAATTACAACTTGTAACTGGCAATTTCACCATCAGAAACATTATTTTGTATACAACCAGTACCTTGTAACAACTTAAAAATGGTATTCACTGCTTGAAAAGGGCAAAATAAAACCACTTGGAATACTGACTGGCAGAGATTCTTATTTGGTGCTTATTTTTTAACAACAGRACAAGGAAAGATGATTTAAATGGCTTGAAAAATGAGGGAAACTGAGAGAGAGGCCAGTGCACTTTTAGCTCAAAAATGCATTTTGCAAGTGACCTGCAGTGACTGTTTTTTTTGGAATTAAGAAGGGAATGCAAGAACCTTGGTGGTCTTCAAGAATAGTCCAGTTCAGTCCCCCAGCTGGATGGTTCTGTAGCTTTCAATAGGACTGGATTGAAATATAATGTTTTTTGCTAAATTGTTTATCAAAGCACCATAAAAAATGGTGATTGTGGGTCAGACATTGGCCCAGGAAACCTCCCCTCCATGTCCTAACACACTTGTGTTTGCTGGTCCCTGTGGTGCAGGGTATTCCAAAGATGARCTGTTTGCTGTCAGCACTGACAAACAACAGCACAGGCCTGGAAACAAAGCTAATCAAACATCCTGCAGCAATTAAAAAATAAAATCGCATTTTGACGAATGATTTTCATACAATGAACAGCATGGAAATGTGGAGATTCAAGCAGCTTGTATGCTCAATTAATTCAGGGTCAATTATCATTATGACCAGCACTATGAACCTTCCCATCATCCCTTCCCCACCACCTGAATCTCTGTAACCTCTTCTGCATTCTTTTAAATCTGTACCACAGTCATTCTAAAAGCATTTAATGTACATAAAACACACTCAAGACAGTTCAGCTTTTTTCTGTGATGCTCATCCAAGGCTTTGCTTGCCAAGAGGCAGAAACACTGAGCAATATTGTGCAGAAATCTATAATTTCCTCCACAATAACCTCAGTTTGATGTATTTATTTTTTTTTATCATTTCTTCTGGCCATGAGACAATGCCAAGAGTTTTCATGGGCAACCCCATTGCCCAGAACTAATTGGTTGGAAAGCACAGCAAGGAAAGAATTTCATTGTTTTCCACCACAATATTAAACAAGTACTTAGCAAAGGGTGAGAATAATGGGGAATAATTATTAACTGAAGGAAACATTCAGAACACATGGTAAAACAAATAATTAGGCCCAATTGTGCCAGTTCTGTGAATGTTTTGCTCTGCCTGCAATGAACTCCCGTTTGAGAGCTCAGTTTTACACCGGGCAATGGTTCAAAACCCAGAGACACATCAGTCCCAGGCAGCAGCTCGGAGAGAAGTGCCAGACTGGAACTGACTGACAGCACTTCCCACTGCAATCTGGGCTTGTCTTCCAGAACTTCCCCTCAGCTCTGCTTCAAATCAAACTTCATTTTCACTGAGGAGTTCTGGCGAGGTCACAGAGCCAGCCAGGCTGCCTGCAGCCACCGGGGATGCTCGGGTCTGGGGTGCACTGCTCACACCTGGGAGATGCACAGAGCAGAAATGCCAGGGACCTTCTGTGGCAACGACCCCACCATACAGAAATGCCAGGTACCTTCTGTGGTAACAACCCCATCACAGAAATGCCAGGGACCTTCTGTGCCAACAACCCCACCACAGAAATGCCAGGGACCTTCTGTGGCAACGACCCCACCACACAGAAATGCCAGGTACCTTCTGTGACAACAACCCCATCACAGAAATGCCAGGTACCTTCTGTGGCAATGACCYCACCAGRCAGAAATGCCAGATCCCTTCTGTGGCAATGACCCCACCAGACAGAAATGCCAGATCCCTTCTGTGGCAATGACCCCACCAGACAGAAATGCCAGATCCCTTCTGTACCAACAACCCTATCACACAAATGCCAGGTACCTTCTGTACCAACAACCCCATCACAGAAATGCCAGATCCCTTCTGTACCAACAACCCCACCAGAGCTGCCACCAAACCCCAAATGCTGAGTTTGCAGCTATTATTAAGCCATGGCACAGTCTGTCTGTAAAGCCCACCACTCCACAGTGTGACTGTGCACTCTCATTTATCTCAGGGCAAAAATGTAGCTGGAAGGACTAATAGAAGGGGAAATGCAACTGGACAGTGCACTGGCAATTACAGAGCTGAGAATTAAAGCTACAGAGGGGAAAAAAAAGTGTTTTGGTGATGAAAGTCATCTCTAGAGTTACAATTAAGATGAAATTTATTGCCTCTGCTTAACATCTGTTTTATATTTATTCATTCTGATAAAAATTATATCCTGGATCCAAAGCTTCAGCTTCCAAAGTTGCAGAATGAATGTTAATTAAATATTTGATAAGAGGTCTTTTAAAAACCCACAAAAATTACTCAGTTTACTTAAAATAGGRCCCAGCAAAACACAAAGTGTGTGGTATCAGATCCCATAATGAAGTCTTTCAGTTCCCTTGAACTCCCTGCATTTAAAGTGAAATATAAAGGACTAACTTTTATATTTGTTTCCCTCTGGTATAAACAGACTGTGTAATGAGCTGCTGTGTGATAGGAACTGAATGTCACTCAGAAGGCAGCACATCCCCAGCTCACTGGTGGCTTTACCCTGCTTAATCTTCACCTTATATCTGAGATGTTCTTTCCCTTTTTCATGGATGCTCATTATGTATCTGCTCCTCATTCACTTTGCTGGATWGGAATAAGTAGGGACTTGTAGATATGACATAATCTACCAAAAACTACCAGAGGAGTGAATATTATTTGCTGAAAAGCCTCCTGCTCCTGAACAGCTTGTCAGTCTGCTCGTTCCTCTGAGGTCTGTTTCCCCATTAGTGCACATTTCCCCAGCTGAAGATTTAAGGGTTTTTTTTTTTCACCACTGTCACAGTAAAAAAAAAAAGAGAGGAAAACGAAGCAGGTGGTGTCTTTCTAAAGTCCAAGTGTTTTTTAATGATATTTCTTCAAGTGCAGAAATTTCAATTCTGATTAAAATGAAAAGATGACAAGCCATTACAGACAGACCTCCATTCTCCAAAGGCTCCCCTCTGAATACACAATATGTTTTCCTATACAATGCATGCACCATATTTCAATATTAATTATAGGAAGGTCTCTTTGGGGTCACATGCTAATTAGATCTATTTAGAATTTATCATGCTACTTCCAATAGAATGTGCTGTCATTGTGTCCTGTTGTTTTTTCCTTGCCTGAGGCAGAAGGAAGCTACAATAAACCTGAAAACAGTGGCAAGAAATGTTCATTTCAAAACATATGGGGTGAAAGCTGCACGAAGGGCCCTGCCCAGTGCTCACTGAAATCAGCAGGAATCATTATGTTAAGCTCAAGGGGAAATGATTGGAATGTTAAATGTGCACAGTTGTATCTGAGGGGCTCTGTGCACCYCAGTGCAATGAAATGGTTGTGCCACAAGCAGCTGTAAATAATCAGGGAAGCACCCAGCACCATGCCAGGGAGGATGTGCACGGAGGAGTCTGAGCTGTCCTCGTTCTCAGGGGTTACACTGGTGCTAAATGGCCACAAAATGAAGAAGAATCAAAGYTTCTGTTCCAAATGCTCTCGAGTGTGTTTGATATGTTCATCCCCAGCACTGTGAGATCACTGGGTGCAGGAGGCAGTCACAGTGGGGGTTTGTTAACTAAACACTGCTACAGGACTGCATTCAGATAGGTCACATTTGAAAAATCCTCCCTCATTAGAAGCCCTGAAGATACCAGCACATTTGCTGATAAACACTTASTGTAATTATAATTTTCTTTTATAATGACTGGTATAATTCCATCTGCATTTACCAACCCAAGGCATCTTCTCTGTGTGAGGAATCCTCCAAGTTCCCTGCACAATCCCAACCAAAGTTAAATGGTGCCTCCTTTATGACACCACCTATCAACATAAAACCAAATTTCCAGCCTTGCATTAATGTACAATTATTAATGCTAGAGACTGTCAAGAAACAGSTGCCTGCAGGATTAAACATGGATAACACATGGGAAAAATCCAAGCACCAAAGAAAAGCATCCTGGCCTAAATGATGCCTCTCATGTTTCCCAGCCTTCTAAACTGGTAGTGAGCAGGCAGCAGTGACACAAATCAGACAGATTGCCTCACCCAAACTTCCACACATCCTTTCAAGCACTGGTGGTCCTCTTACCTTCTGTGCCTGTCTGTTTTCTGCATGGAGACTTTTCCAAGCACACCCCTCAGTATTTAGGTGGTGCCTGTGAGTAGCCTGACTCCTAGAAGATTCCAAAGATACAAATGTGAAATAACATTTACATATTCATCTCTCACTGTGGCTACCTTTTCTTTTTAAAGTCTATAATGAGATGTTTTCAGAGTAAGAAAAATGTTAACATCCAGCCCACTAACTGTATTTTTTTTATTGATAGGTCTCAGCACAGAGGAAACCAATATTCAAGTGGAGAAAATGAATTATCTGGAGCCAAATGTAATTTTATTTTGGTAGGCCAACAATCAATAGAAGAAATGCACAATCATTTCAGTAATTGCCACAGCTTCATGACARATACTTCCTAGAAACTCCTGGCTAGGTGATCTCAGCACCCAGGGTTACTGAGGTGTCTCTTTAATGCAGGTTAGCTCAGATGTTCTGAGACACATGCAAATTATGCAARCATGTGGGCTATTTAATTTTAATATCCAAGGTCATGAGTCAGATTGTCCCACGTTGTGTGAAAACCTTGCAGTGGAAAATGAAACTCAAGTGTGAGAATTTCACTTCACTTACCTGCACAAAAGCAGCAAAGCTGGTAAAACCACATATGAGGGCTTGAGGACAATTCTCCCAAGGCCTACAGGCATCAGACCACCTTGCACATGGATTATTGACTSCATTTCTGCAAGGGAAGGATCACAATTAGCTGTGCCTTGTGARGCTGCTGTAAATTCTGCTCTGGAAACTGCTGAGCAACACCAAGCTCCCCTCAGGGGCTGCTGCTGCTCCCTCACCTTCTGCTGCCCTGCTCAGCCCAGGGGCCCCTGCTCAGCCCAGAACACAGGAGGGGAGATGCAGCATTCCCACCTGGACATGAAGGAAGGGATGTTATTGCAATAATAATAATAATTATAATAATCTGGAATTTAGCTGCCAAATACTTCAGTCCACGACTGAGCTTCCAAAGGTTGGGAGGTCYGGACTGTGTCCTGTGGGAGCAGCTCAGGGTGTAAAGAGCTGTATTTCCACTTCTRTGAGCTGTAAAAAGGAGCTGTATTTCCATTCTGAGGAGGTGAGGAAGAATTCAGGCTTGGGAATGATGGGGGAGAGATGGAATGGTTCAAGATGCTTCACAGTTCCAAAATGTGGAGGATGTGGGTGATGGAGTGAGAACTGACCATGAGTTTTAACTGGAGTGTTTGGATCCTTTTGAAAGACYGGACACTGCCCTGCTTGTGGAGCTCATGGCATTTTGAGGCACTTTGGAAGCTCCTGGGAACCTGATATTGGTCTGTTTTTAAAATGCCTTGAAGGAAACAAAGAGCAGTGCAATCACCAGCTGTGAAGGGGATTACAGAAGGAAAAAAGTGAAAAGCATACTTTTCAAATGTATACGACTTATTAATCTACTTTCTCTGAATTTTCCACAAGAAATGAAATCCTGCTTTACTTAAATACTTTGGGATTTTATCCCAGTGGCCATTTGTCTCAGAGTTTTCAGAGTTTTCAGTTATGCAGATCAGACACTCAGGAAATGGAGAACATCTTCATTTCCCTTTTTGTTCTGAAACAAGAAATATTCTTTATGGCATCTGGGGGAACCTCCAAAGTATGAGAGAGACTTTAGATTACAATTCYTCCTTTAAAGACAAGCTATTCTTTTGTATTAAGGGAAAAAAGAAAACAAAACAACAAAACATTTGAGGAGTGTTCAATGAAAACAAACTTAGCCTTGAGTGTTGTTGTGAGAATAGAAATTTCTTCTGCCAGAAATCTTTCCTACAGGTAATGYTGTCTTTAAGCATCTYCTTTCAAATGTAACACAAAGTAAAGGGTAAGGTTCCTACTTGTAGCATAATTAGCAAATCTTGGAAGAAGAAATGGAATAAAATATTTTACATGTGTTTTTGCAGGGTAGGAAATGGAGAGGATAAAATAATTCTGGTTGGAAAAAAAAAACCTCAGCCCAGTCAAAACTGTACAATAAAGAAACATTGTACAATTGTGGACAGTGTACAACACTACAAAAGCAATGTGGCTGGCCCAAAGACAAGACCCTGAGCTCATTAATTAGAGATGAGAGTGGGAATGCCTGTGAAGGAGCAGGTAAAATTGTTTCCAAACCTCCTGGTGTGAAGATGCAAGCTCAGGGTTACAGACAATTGCCAGCACCTGGAACAGGAGGTGTTGTTTTACAGGGACAGTGGGGAAATGCAGCCAGGATGCTCAGGGCTGTTCCCTGTTCACAGTTGTCTCACTCTGTGATTTCACTTGGCACAGACTAAACCCAAAGTACTGATGGTGAAATCTTCCTTCAGTCCAGTCTGCCAGCACAGCACCTTCCCTGAGTGAGGCTGGCTCTGTACCCAGATGTGCTGCACTCAGCAACACTGGGATGCTCTGGGCTCTGGCCAATTCACACTCCTGCCTTGCCACAAACTAATCCTGTGCTCTGGCACAGGAATTGTGGCATCACCTCTGCCATCCTTCCCACACKGASCTGATCYTCCTGCTAACTTCCACATTTATTTMTTTATTCCAACTGYACACAGAAAATAAATAACAAAATGYACYAAGTGTCCAAGMAGACYTGCACCTGCMACTCTGTGGCTGCAATCAMTGTGTTTAACCTGAAACACAGCTCTGTTCTGCAAAGCTTTAGGTTGTTTTCTCAGCCCATTCCTAACTGAGGTTCTTCATTTTACACTGTGACCACGTTTGTTCTCGCTAATTAAACAGCATGACTAAAATGTGTATTGCAAATAAAAKAATCTGCCTGTTCTCTCCTGAAATGGTAGTTCTGTGTACCAGGGGATTTTAAATTWAAAAAAATTCCAATCTAGTTGTGTTTGGCCACATGCAGCCACATTAGATGAAAAAAGACCAAATGATGATTGATTAGCACTTGCATTTCCAAAAGTTTTGTGATCTTCCATTTCCCTGCCCCCATGCTACTGRGTTTGAATTGCTTCCCCACAAGCCTGTGCATAGCAAAGCACAACCAAACATTTTCAGAATACATCTCTCACCCTCAGGATCCACACTTGATTTTGATATAAAATGTTATTAACTTTAGCTCCCAGTACAAAAGGTCTTGATCAATAATTRTTTCTACCTGTCTATCTTATTTCTATGTATCTTCCAGGACACTTCTGGAGTGCTGCCAATACATTTTGGTTTGTAAGCACATAACAGTGTATCACACACCTCAGATCTCTGTGGGTTTATCTTATCTTTTCATTAGGTAGAAGATGGCTTTTTTTATCTACATAGATTAGATTAGCTCAAGGTCACCCTGAGGAAGAGGAGGAGAAGAGGAAGAGGAAGAGGAAGAGGAAGAGGAAGAGGAAGAGGAAGAGGAAGAGGAAGAGGAAGAGGAAGAGGAAGAGGAGAGGAGAGGAGAGGAGAGGAGAGGAGAGGAGAGAAGAGAAGAGGAGAGGAGAGAAGAGAAGAGAAGAGAAGAGAAGAGAAGAGANAGAGAAGAGAAGAGAAGAGAAGAGAAGAGAAGAGAAGAGAAGAGAAGAGAAGAGAAGAGAAGAGAAGAGAAGAGAAGAGAAGAGAAGAGAAGAGATGAAGAGATAAAGGATAAAACAAGGGAAAAGTAACAAGGGTAATGCAAGCTGTTAGAAAATGGAACCCATACATTTTCATGTAAATCATCCTATGTCACATCCAGCCATCTCCTCAAATCATTCTTACTGATTTTTCAAGTCTAGAAATACAAGAAACAAAACCAGACAACCTTCAAGGGGATCCTGTGAACACCTGCCCATCCTGTGTCTCCTGCCAGTGCTCCAAAGTCACATTGTCATCTTTTGACCAGAATATTGAAAAGATCAGGTAGAACAGCCAGATGATCCTAAATACCTGGTTAAATTAATTAAKTAAGTATTTCATTTAATACCTGGTTCAGTGCTTCATTCCTGAAGAAGCAAAATCACTTCAGGTTATTTTCTTCATTCTCTTTCTTGACCACAGTGGCAATACTATCCTGTGTGAAAACAACACAGAGCCACAGAAACAGACMGTCTCTCATTTTGTAGGGTAGTACACAAGTATACCAAAATAACTAAAGAGGGGGTGGATATTCACTTATTCTCTCAATAATTCAGTCCCCAAAGAGGGTAAAATCAGCAGAAAATAAGCAGTCTGGCATATTCTGCAGCTCCCTATCTCACCCATTCATTCAACTCAAAAATAAAACTTTCCTGCTGTGTTCTTTACTTGCTAAAAACACTGAACTTGAGAAATTTCCTCACACCACCTATGGTGATAGCAGCAGGTGACAACTCACCCCAGGGTGCTTATTTACCCAGAGCTGTGATAGAGAAACACCACTTCCTGCAGCACTCCTGTGAATATATTTTAAAACAACTCTCCTTTGGTAGTGGAGAAAGAGCTGGGAGTGAGCCACCACAGGYAAAGAGAGCAGGAACCCCTCTGCCACCTGCACAACTTTAAATTTTCACCTTGAAAAGACTGGGCAGGAACTCCACAACAACAACAACAAAAAAATCACACAGATCAAACATTTTTTTTAAACTCATAAAATCTATTTCCTGGTGCGTGGTACATTTGCCACAGCTACGTTTCAGCTAATTTCTGGGTGAATTACCTTAGCTTGGTGATCTGCATTTGGAATATTAGTGAAACAGTAAAAATTCTTCAGGGTACAATAAAAATCAAAGGGGCTTTTGAATGTTTGGAAAACAGCACAGAAAAAGGGGAAGGGGTACAGAAGAAAGAGCATGGTRCCTGGAGGTAGCAGGGGAGGGAACTCTTCTCCTCTCTGTTCTGTTGGTAAGGGAACTCTCTCCCTCTCAGTGTTCCTTCTCCTCATTTAACATTCGAGGCAACTTTCTGAGACAAAACATTACATGAGTCTTTGAACTCCTCATTGTTGGGAGTCAGTCTGTGACTCACCAGAAAGGGCAAAGAGCTCCCTGCTCAAAGTGCTGCTCCCAAGACACAGATGCCATCAGCTGCCTAATTGGGTGGGAGGGATGGAGGGAGCACAAACCCTGCCATTGGGTTAGAGCAGGTCTGTTCTGAGGGATGGAATCCACCTCTGTACCCAGAGCCATCCACAGCCTCAGGGAATTCTCAACCTGTGACCTCCAGCTCCAGCTTCAATGGATTTAATTGGAACACAGCCCTAAACAATCAGCTGGCACTGAGATGTTTTTACAACCATATATATTTAAGACCCTTATGCTTGGCACATTTTATTTAAMAGCAGCTCTGGAAAGTGCCTGATTTCTGTGAGATTCTCCCTTCTCATGATCTACATTGTTCCACAAGATCTGCGCTAAAGATGGAATTTTGGAGGCAGAGTGAGTGGGAGGCTGTGAATAGTTTATTCAAAAAAAAAAAGTTAATTAGAACTGAAATTATTCACCATTTTGAGTCAAGCTTGGCAAACAACTTGGGCTGATTAAAAATAAAAAGAAGAAAATGGGACATAGGTGACCATTCACAAAAGTCTCAGGTCAGAGATCTCTGAGTCCCTGCCTTGCCCCAGGGACCATGGCACTGATCTCACACAGGGACTGGGGGTTCAGCTGTTCCCTCTGCTTGCTTCAGAGCAGGATTTGGGGAATGCAGCCTCCCATTTCCAGGTGAATGCTGACATCATCAGCAACAAAGATTCATATCTCTTATGAAAAGAAAGAAAAAAATGGGTGATATTATGATATTTAACTGGCTGGTCTGAAACAAATTAAAATTCCAAATTGGTTTGTTTGGTTTTTTCTTTTCAAGTGGAACAAATTCACTCCCTTCTCTCCCTTAAATTTACCTTCCTTTCCAGGGTGAGTCTCCTAATTCCAACAAATGGACTTGTGCTCCATGAGGGGGTGTCATCTCACCCAACTTCAGATCCCTCTAAAAGACAAAATATCTTTGAATTGAAGCCTCCTGAGATCACTTATCCATCCAAGCTTTTCCGTGTATCTGCTGCCCATAAGGGTGAGTCCCATGTAGGAGGTTTAATTTCCCCACACACCATGAGGGGTGATGAGCAGGGGGTGCATTTCCATGGCAGATTTCTGTATCTGGTGATGTGAATCCCATCCTTGATGCAGCCCTTTTTCCCCCACCTAAGATTGTTATTGAAAGCACAAAGCCCTTTCATAATCCTGGATCTTTGCTCTGATACCAAGATACTTTAGAAAAYAGACAAATTGGTAACCAGTTATTCTGGCTGTCCTTTTCATTCCATAAATGCAAATTAAAAATACTTATCTGCTGTATGAGGACCTGGCATGTTTAAATAACTATTATCCTTTAAATATATTCCAGTGATGTAGGAATCATTATTCTAACAGATAGAAAAGGCATTAAATCCACAGGGGAGTCATTAGAAGATGGCCATTTCTCTCTGTTTGACCGAAGCTGCAGTTGTAATGTATTTATTCAGGATTTAGCAAATGGAATTCAATTAGAAGTGAAATGGTGTTAAATTGAGTAATTCCTATTGTATTTGTCTGACAGCAGGAGTGGCACGACCTGGGGAGTGGRAAGGAGCAACATCCAGCCAGGATCTCTGCAGGCTGGGGCACTGGTTTGACAGAATGTCACTGAACAGGGGATCTATCCTGCTTAACTTCTTCATCACCTGCTTAACACCTGTAACAAAAAATAAGGACCAACAAACATCCATGGRCATGATGTGATAAAGTCCCACCTCAGTAGAAATAATCTCATTTATTCATAGTGGTTGAAACAGAGCTTAATATTCATTGTATTACAGTGGTGTTTGAATCAAGTGCTCTGWTGTGATTCAATTCTAGGCAACAAGAAAGAGTTCAGTTTTATACAGTACCTTGTTTCTCTGGAAGAGTTTTTATTTAGGGGCAGTGTGATTTTAAGGTATGCAGCACAACACTGTCCCTTTTTCTAACATGAATGAAGGCATAAATATTTTACACATTATTTAAGGTGTGCACCTGCACATGTAAAATGCAGAAATCTCCAAGGACACRTGGGATGAGTACAGATTAAGAAGGTCAAACACAAAATATTCTGTATCTAAAGAGATTGTGGTGGGGTCARTGTAATAAATCAAGGCAGGGATGTGCCCTCCCTGTTTCTGTGAAACCTCTTTGAAGGAGCAGATGGGGCTGGGGAGGCATTTCCTGTGGTTATCCACRGAGCACCAGGAGCTGTGCTCATCAATAAAGGTGCATCCACTGCTGCATTTGCTGGGCTGTCCCTCATGTTCATCGTCTCTCACACAAAAACCAGGCTGGGASTGACATCTGGCACATGCTGAACATAGAGGAAAACAGAGCAAAATTTGCACAAGAACAGCCTAGGAAATTCAAGAGCCTTGTTAAGGAAATTGTCCTGCTAACAACACACTCAGATACTTCAGCCACTGCCTCAGATCTTCCACAATCAGACATTAAAACAGAGAYCAGGGTAAAAGACTTTGCACAACGTGAATATAAATATTTTTTTCAATAGTAGCAAGTAAACAATCCTCTTGTTTCAGTCCTGAAAGACAGAACAGGACCTCAGAGATGATGCAAAACATTGTATTTTATTTTTCTCTTATTTCTAAGGCTCTTTCTAGCTCTGGGCACCTACACGACTTCACTGCCATGAACATTCCCACCCAAATGTCTMACTCAACAAAACACTGAAACTCCTGCTYAAAACTGAGCATGTGCTGAGCTGCTGGTGGCTGACAGGGCCTGGGATGGGAGTTGGGCTTAAAGGGAAGAAAAAGCCAGTGGAATGCTGAGGCACAGGCGCTCCTGGCGGAGGGGCTCKCTGTCATTAGCATGCAAGGAAGGCGTCTGCACAGGAACAGAAGTTGCTCAATCAGGTCAATAGAATTCACAGTTGAATAAAGCTAGATTTTGTTTGTTCTTTTCAAAATGTGGATGTGATTGGTGATACTGAAAGGCATTTCTRAGAGTGTTTTGGTGAGTGATTTGTAAGGGACCAAATCCAAAGCTCCCATGGCAGAAAATGGGTCTGTTGTGCCTAATTTAATAGATTTGCAATGACTCTGAACCAAAAATGGCTTCTGATGAGTACACACTAAATATCTATGATTAAATACAGAAGTGTATCATTAAATATAACATTTCTGAAAAGCATTTTACGACTTCAACCTCAATGGGCTGAAAATACATCCACGTGATTTCAATGTATAAAGAATTACACTGCTCAGGAGGAAGAATTATGCCTTTAGCTGCTCTCTGAAATATTCAGATGTTCARAAAAGGAGGCAAACATATGATAAAAATCCCACTGGACACCACAGTCCCCTTTGGAGTGCTGGAAAGCAGATGGTGCCTTTAAAAAACATGACAAGATCAGGCTTACAAAAAACCAGATGCTATCCATTTTCCAGGAAGGATCACTGGCAGCTAATAAGTTCACACAATAAACTTCTGCTGACTCAAGAAACATATTAAAGAGTTTAGAATAAAGAAAATTATCTAGAATATTTCAAGGGAGAAATAACCTGAGGCTCAATAAGAGTATTTTTCTCCCACAACAATTATCAKCACCACATCAATCCAGACCTATTCCCAAGATGGAAGGTGAAACTATAAAAGCCCAAGGAAGTGGAAACATTGCCTAGAAATTTAGGAAAAGAAAACAATACTGTCCTAAAATCCTTAAATTAAAGACAAATCTGGAAGTAGAGAAGATGAAAAACTGCAATGCATTAGGAGATGTACATTTGGATATATAAAGAGAGTTTTACTTGCTTTTAAGTAAATAACTTAAGGAGCACAGAGCAGTTTCCAGGAAAGCTTCTGGCCCCTGTGGGTGGCTATCACTCCTGATTGAGAAACATTTACCTGTTTGTGAAATGTTGTGCATGATTCCACATGGAAAGAAGAGAAATTCTATTCTATTCTATTCTATTCTATTCTATTCTATTCTATTCTATTCTATTCTATTCTATTCTATTCTAAGATTACATCCCTTTTCCCCCCAATACATACTGAAAATTTAAACCACAATTTTAATTTTTGTACAAATATATCAATCTGTGTGGAATTCACCAAAGCAGATAAAAGCCCACAAAATCAAATTCAATAATTAGATGTTAAAAGGGAGATTAAATTGAGAGACTTTATAATGCAAGCTTTCAGAAATTCCTACATTTCTCTTTATACTTCAGAAGGAGAGAAGCCAGGGGTGTGAAAGCCATCTGACCCCAGCAGCAGTGGGTTTTCATTTGTTGTCTCCAGCCCTGGGTCTTTGGCCAGTTGTGTCACTGCAGGGGATGGATATTCCTGAAAAAGGTGAGATCTGGACCCAACACAGAAACCCCCTGAGTGGAACACTCCACTCATACAGAGTGGTGCAATCCCATTCATTCTGACAGACTCATTTCAATATATTATTTAAAAAGCATCCAAACCTTTACCTCTATACACCAGAATGTTCTGATGAGTCACAAGTGGGGCTGTGCTGCCCTTTGTACCTGTCACTGAGATTCATCCAGCTGCTGGAAATGATGTTCCAGGTAGGAAAATTGGATGCAACACCTTTGGGAAGCATTCAAGGCTGGGACATGGGGAGCACAATGCCCTGCTGGATGTTGCTGCTGTCCAGGGGATGCTTCTCAAGCTGGGCACCATTTTTTGCAGCTTTGTGGGTRGATTTCTACAAATGGATCTGGAGCCTAAGGACACAAGAAAAAGAAAGTTCTGTCACAAAAATGCAGTTCCCATTGCTTTTAATGTGACCTCAAGGAATTTATAGCTGTTAGAGGACAGCAATAATAACAACAATGGAATGTTTAAAGAGGATTTATAAAAGAAAAACCCCTAATGTGTGTGAAGGGCTCAGATATTCCAGGAACACAGGGATGAACATTTAAAACAGGTATTTTTCAGGGCCACAGGCAGTTCATACAAACACAAACCAATAAAAGGAAAAAAAAAATATATATAGAAGGAAATAGAATGGACTTTTCACAGAAGCTTCCTGACTGCCACATTACAGTCCTGCAGAAGTAATTTAAACTGAAAATCATTTCCATTGTGAACCTTTCACAGGCCTTTCACAGGGCTCAGTTTTGCTTCTTTCATAACAATTCTGCATTTGGCTCATCTTCCCCTCYCTTCTTTCTTTTAAATCACAGTCAAACTTATATAATATAAGTTGAAAATAGAGAGATAAAGACTTTCTGCTGCATTTTTCTCATTCAGGTTAGAGGATAATTCTGTTTACTTGGTTCAGGTAATATTCCAGTTGTATTGCAAGCTGCCGCTGCCGAATGAAAAATTGATTTTTCTTCTCCTAAAGTATAGCCTACACGAGCACCTATAATCTTTATGCATTTACAGTGATTTTAAAAAGAGCCAAATAGTACATAAGCGTGTTAAAATCATCAAATGCTCTCCAGGCAGTGCTGTCTCTGGGCTCCTTCAAGCTGCTGTGTCTGCAGAGGCAGAAGCCAAATGCAGGCGCACACCTCAGGGTGGATGGGATTCCTGACAGGGCTGGGAGGGTTGCAAACCCCCCAGSTGTGCTCTGGGACACGCTGCCAGCTGTGGCACAGCTGCTGCAGGAGGCCCAGAGCTGATGGATGCACAGGATGTGCACCTGGGGGGTGTCACTGTTCCCATTTGGGGCTACTGGAGTCCCTGTCAGAGCAGAGGACAGGGCAGACACTGCTGCACATTGAATCAGTTCAGACCCTCAGATGGGAGAAGAATTTTTTCCTTTCTCACAGAGCAGTGGTTTCCAGATCTGTTAATTTAGGCTTTTTCACCTGTWAGATCTGAATTTTCCCATTTGAAGAGTTATTCTGTGTTCACCAGAGTGAGGTTTCAGAGATTCAGAGCTGAGGTGCTGAAAAAGAAGTGCCAGATCTTTCCTTTTTACCTCACTGCCTCCCAGTCAACTGAGTTTCAAACCCAGCTTATTAAAACTTGAGTCATGAAAATTACTGACTCTTTGCAAACACAAAGCTTTGAGCTAACTTTTTTATTCACATGTCACGAAGATACTATTTATCAACTTAATTAAGGTGTAGAGAACATCAGACTCTCATTTTTCTTCTCAGCAAGCAGGTTAAAGAATGTTAAAAATTATATTAACACAACTGCAAAATCTGCCATGGTAGAATGTGGCAGTGGCAGGGTTGTTTGGTGTGTGTGAGGAAGCTGAATGCATTTAAAGGATGTKCCCCACGTGGGGCTGTCACTTTGCTCCTCCTGAGCAACACCAAGGCTCTCCAGCTTTGCATTTTGTCACAGCACTGACACCACTGCAGCCCTTGCTCTGCTGGGCCAGGGAAAATGGCACAGCCTGGCACAGGGGGAATGGGGCAGGCACGGGGAACAGCTCATCAAATGCTTGAGGATTTGTCCCCACGGGCAAACTGACCCTTTGTCCTGGTTTGGAAAAACAAGTGTCTGCTAAGGAAGGGCAGGAGCCTCCCTTGAAATGGAGAATGTAAACCTCCTCCCTCTGAATTATTGTAAATTTTAAATTAGGGGCTCTCAGACAAATATATGCGAATAGGAATAACAGTTCTTTCCTAGGAAAATTAAGATAAAAATATAGTAATAAAAAACCCCCAAAGAAACCAAAAAGGTAACACTGACAGAGTCAGAACACAACCTGACACCCTGTTGGTGAGGGTGTGGGTAGCAGTCCAGTCAAGTCCTCCTGCAGTGACAGRTGAGGTTCTGTTGGAGCAATGACCCTGTAGAAGGGTGCAGTTCTCCTCTGAAGGTCCCGTGGTGGTGGACTTCCTCTGGAATCCAGTGGGAACAGGCTGCCTTGGTGTGCTGACTCCCAGATTTCTGTCTGGATAGGAATGCTTGGCTCTGCCCYCTGGGTGGAGCATCTCCCCATGGGATGATGGAATTTTATCAGCCCTGCAGTGAGCCTCCATGGCCCATGAACAGCAGAGATCCCCTGGAGGGAGGATGGGTCCTGGAAGAGACAAAGAACATTGCCCCACCTGGGTTTAACAGCTGGTGATAGAATCACACCTCTGGTTCCATCTTACACTGTAACCCAGGGCACCCTGGAACCGCCCTGGTGTAGCTGAGTTAGAGCTCTACAACTCCTCGCTTGGAGAATCTCATCCTGCACTCAAGAACCTCTCCTTTGTGAGGCTTTCTGTGCCTTTGAAAGGGACAATTATCCCCACGAAGTTCCACTGATGGGTTTCCCCATGCAGCCAAGTCCTTACATAAAGCCAGGCTCCTTTGCTTCCCAATCAAATGCTTTAAAGCCATCATTGTTTCATTTACTTGTTTGGCATTTACCTTCCTTTTGATGCAGATATTGCCTGACAGATTATTCAGTCAGTTGTTAGACAGAACAATTATTCCTCTTAACTGCTATTAGAAAWGCCATCTATTTCCTTTTGTTAATTCCTCTGTGTTGAAGTTATTAACTCTCCAATCAGCTCATGTTGTAACTACTGCACATTTCACTGCTGAGTGATCTGTATTTGCACCAAACATAAAAGGCAAAGCCCCACTCCCTTTCCAGAGGCCAATCCTCTTCCCACAGGTCAAGATTCTTTACATCTTTTTCTTATTCCATTCCCACAGCCAAAGTAATTTAAATAATTTTCTATTTTATTATAAGAGAGCCTGTTTTGTTCTTTTATTTTGGCTTTTTATTTGTTTGGGTTTTTTTTGTTTTTCTTATATTATCAAGCACAGATCCAAATGCAGAASAAGAAAGTCTTCAAACTAGTCATAAAAAATTTTAAAGAATTTGCTTATAAACTACTGAGAAGATGCACATTGCAGCTGGTGACACAGATTGCCTGTGGCACTGGCTCCCTTTACCACCCACTTATTTCAGCAAATAAATATGGTAATATAAAATCAGGGCTTGAATGTGTAATCTCTGGACTTTGTAAGCCAGTTTGTGTTTGTGTCACTGCAGTGTTCTGAATATTGCCAAAGGTGGRTCCTTACAAAAGATGTGAGATGGTTGAGCAATCCAGATTTCAACCACAAAGTGAATACCTGGAGAAGTAAGCAAAAATGAAAGAAAAATATTCCAAGTTTATGAAATAATTCAGAAGTTAATGTGCAARTGTGCAATCTTAGCTTTAGAACAAGCTTTAGAACAGTTCCCCAATGTGGGGAAAGTGTCCATGTGCATCAGTTGAATTGACTAATCTGAGATATTCTTAGCAAACCCACAAAAACACCTTAACCTAACATTAAATGYCTGCTGTCCCAAAAGGCAGAAATCCCTTGCTGAGCTGCCAGGGAGCAAAGCAGTTTTGTTTGGGAGCCCCTGATGSCACAGCTGCCCAGAGCTCCCCTTCACTCCCTCTGGAATGTGCTGGGGAGCTCCCTGCCAGGAGCTGCTGCCTCAGCTTTGCCTGTCACATCTCACAGCACCATGAGGTAATGGAGTGGAGCATGGGAAAGGGAAAAAAAMATCACCCTGCAAACCCTGATGTGTTCCCCAAACATAATTTGATGGGATTTCCCAGGGACTGCCTAACCAGCTCTGCACTCTGGGCTGAKCCATGGTGAGAGCAGCATAAACCCTGCATTAGCAGAAGTGACAATTCAATCTCTTTTTAAATCAGATGTCAAGAAGAAGCTTCATCATGACAATGCAAAGAGACAGTGATGGACAGCCAGGTATTTATTAGGTTTTGCTACCAAAATGTTGAATTCTGTGTGTCAARAGGTGTCTCAGTCAATCTGGGGAGGTAACTTCACATTTTGGGGAGCCCAACTCTGTGTGACCTGACCTTCCCYGTCCCCAGCTGGATCATTCAGTATAGAGAAATGCTATATTCACTTTACAACTTCAGCAAGGTGAGAAGKAACATCTTATGATTTACTGTCTCCCTCAGCAGTGAGGCATAGCACAAGTGCCATCCATCTCTGGCACAGACACTGTAAAATTTGCCCCAGCACAGACATAAATTCATGACCTTCTCTATACATTAAATATCAGGAGTTCTTGAGTGTTGCTGCTCTTTGTCAAAATAAAATCATCTCCCCACAGGAAAGGGACACCGTAAATTAACATGAAAACAAAATTGCTCAGCAACTTTGCTAAAGGGGGATGTGGTGACCAAAAAACCTGTTTCTTATGGAGACAGACAAAATATCAGCCCTGCTGCATTCAAAKTACTGATGCAATCAAACAATAACTGCTGTTATTAATGTGAGAACACCTTGTCAGGTGTTCTTCCAAAGCTTGTCAGAAAACCYGTGACAGGTTTTGTTGTGACTTTATTTAACACCCCAGTCACTCACTCTGTCATGATTTGCTTCTTACTTGTTACTGTAGGTGTTCCAACCTCTTGCACTTCGATGTTTCACAGACTTTGGCAGCAATAGATTGGATTTGTCAACCAATTCTAAACTTGTTGAGTTTCTGACCATAACTTAAACCTCCTTTTCCTCCCTCAATAGCAAAACCCAAGGAAACAGAAAAAAAAACCCAACAAATCCGAACTCAAACCCATCTCCAAATGTAACCAGAGGGTTCTGGGCAGCCTGGGAGGAGCTCACTGCCCTCTCAGCTCTCCCTTTGGACATCCTGGGGCACGGGCTGGTTGTTTCCACCCTGCAGCAGCACAGGGTACTGGGGTTCATCCACACCCCCAGGGGCCTGGGCAGGGTTTGTGCAAAGAGAGCAGAGAGAGGATTGAGCATTCCACAGGCACTGATCCCTTCCTCTCATTTTCTCCTCTTCTCCCTCACCATGTATTTGAGCAATTTACACAAAGCATCTCCTGTACTTGTACTCATCAGCAGTGTACAATCCCAGGAAGGAACCGGGGATAATTTGAAAGGCAAAAATGTCCTAGAACACATTAAAATCATGTTAGACTTGGCACTTTCTGAGTGCCACGTTTTGGGATATTTTGGGGGGAACAAGGTGATCTGAAAACCATCCACAGGCCTCACCTGCATTTCAGATGTAATGAAGGAAGAACAAAGTAGGGAAGTAATTTGTCATTTATCCTCAGGTGGAGGGCACAGGACTCAGTAGGAACCCCAGGGCACAGAGATAACATGGCTTTTCTATCAGAATATCATTTCACCACTGTCTTTGTGTTAAGCAGAGTAATTAGTGCATTGGGAGCCCCAGCTCAGAGGCACTGCCTGTTCTGGGGGATGAGAGCCTCTATTAGTGTATCAGATCTGTAAAATCAAGCACATCCAGAGCTGATGCCAACAGCTCCAGTCAGAGACCTTCCTCCTGAGGAAGGGTCCTCCATCCCTTCCTCCTTGTCCAATGAAGATATTACTCCTTGGGTGCTAATTACACATCACTGAGGTCTAAATTATCTTCCTTTTTCCTGCAAATGACAGAGGAAAATGGGCTCTGTACCCCACAATCCTGGGGGCCAGTTTCCAGCCGTTACTGCACATTTTCTATGCAGCTCCTTTGTYTTCCAGGTGCTTCAAGACTGAAGTGTTTCAACACTGTGTAAATTACAGTCTGCAAATGAGCAATGGGGACTTGCACAGTGATTTAGAAAACAGAGAGTGTCTTTTATCCTGTGGAGAAAATAAAGATGGAACAGGCTGAAGGCCATGGAGAGGCTAAATTGTGTGCTGAAGTTAGCAATTTTGTGTTCTAAGTCACAAACAGGTTAAATATCACTGAAGAAAGGTGGTGTAAAATCTGCCCAATAAATGGAGCAGGAAGCAAAATATGTCTTATTTTGTTTATGATCTTCGAATATATTCTATAAACAAAAGTGACTATGTCAACAATTYGTGCTCCTGTGTGGAGCCACCAGCTCAAAACAAACCCAGGACACCAAACCTGTGTCTCTTCTTCCAACCACACATGGAAGGAAGGGCAGTGACTCCTAGCTGATGAAGATTTATGTGACAAGAGAAGCAAAGAGAGGAGGCAGAAGGAAGCACCACATCCAGCTCAGGAGAACTGGCAGSCTCAGAAAGACTTAATGAGCAGTTTGGGGCCAATTGGAAGCAGGCAGGAGTGATAAGCACAAGAACTTTCCAGTGGGGATCACAAGTGTTGCATGCTCTTTGTGGGGTAAAAAAATAGAAAAAAAGCAGCAAGATGATCTGCATTCATCTCTGTTGCTAAATGAAATAATCTGCAGCATCTGAAACCMGATGAATACTTTAGGTACAGTGTCTTATCACACCTCCACTCTTATCTGTGACCTCCGTGCCAGACCAAAATAGACATTTATGGCATGAATTATGTATAAATGTATACACATCCATATGCATCCATACATGTATACAGCACTATGATTTATTCATTATTCTTAGGCATTCTGGATAAAACAAGTGGGAACCAGTAGTGGAGGAGATGCATTTACACTGACAGAGTAAAAAAAAACTGATGCACATTATTTATGAAGCCCCTTCTGTCAAAGTGTGTTGGTTTTGATGATCCTGCTTGAGTCAATGCCACCCTTATCTGTCAAGTGAGACACACACCCATCTCCTGCTCCTCTGAGGGAGGCAAAAAAGGGCTCCCAGAAATGCACACCTTATTATAAATAAACATCAAGGCACGGTCAGATGAAAACACAAGCCTTGGTGTGTGTGTGTTTTAATTGGCAGCAGACTGAAAAATGAACCCAGCGTGTGTGTGCTCAGTCCCACAGCCAGGAGCTGCAGCTGGGAAATTGAGGTTTATATTTTCATTTCTGTTGGCACTGGAGAAGGCAGAGAAATAACTGTCAGAAAACTGGAAAGCAGCGGAGAGAAATGTAAAGATATTCCTCTTATTTGTCAGAAAATAAGAAGTTCAGATGCATCTTGTCATCCAAACAGTTTTGTTCCTAATGCTTCATTTTTCCTCCTTGTAGTTRAAGACTATTATAGAAACTAATAGAGGTGGGCAGCAATCTGATTTTCTGTTATATGTGTCATTCTGAGATTTTGACAGGCTTTAGGTTTTTATAATTAAACAAAACCAAACCAGAAAAGAAGTTTATTGGGAATGAAAATCTGATTTGTGGGTAGTTGAAATGTGTCATTCAGGTTCCAGAGATTTACATTTTCTAACAASATAATCCACTCTCAGTTTTTCACAAAGAGAGCGATCAGGGCTTGTTTTTCTGTGAAACATGTTATTTTGATKAATGAGAAAAAATGGAAAAACATTTCATTGAAATGTTTTTGTTGGGCAGAATTTAAATTTTATGTTATGCAGGGACTCTGGCTCAGAGCACTGATATATAGCACCACAAAAATGAAGGAAGCTCCATGACAGCATTAAGTTAATTCTGGATTTACTCCAAAACCCCTAAGAGCAATATTTACTTCTACATTTTTAATAAGAAAAAATGTGCACAAGGTACAAAATATCCCCAGAATCACTAATAAGAAGGAAGAACAAACAGAGAAGAGGACTGAAAAATATTGCAGRAAGGAAAGGACCCACTCATGAACCAACATTTTGCATGGAGTTTAATGAAGCAAACATTGGAGGTTTGAAGAGATGACAGCAAACATCCATTTCCTGTGTTTGTACAAATACAGTTTCTAAAGAAYCTAACTGGAGATTTTCTCTTGACTGAGAAGATCTGTGACTATTACAGCAGGAGAGGTAATTATTTCTGCCCTTCAAATTTGCAGGTATTCTTAAAAAAAATTTAAATCCTCAAATGTTATTATTTTTTTCACTGAGCATGTTTCCCATAACCTCCCAGAGAAAGCATCCTCGAAGAGAGGGGSTGTGTGTGAAAACCCAAATACTGTTTTCAGTCCAAGTAATCAATTCTTGGGCCAAACTTTGCCTCCAAATTGCACTGGCTGAGCTCAGAGCAATGCCACTCACCCAGGAGAGTTGCAGGAGTGTTGTAAGTGAAGCCAGATCTTACTGGCACAACAGTTTTCCTTTTCTTCTTGCAGACTTTGAGCTCACTAGGTCATCTTGTGCTACAGCTAATATTTGTTCTGCATAAATTATATCCAATTTAATAAATGTGATTCAATAAATATAAAGAAAATGAAGATTCACTTTTAAATTAACTGGAAGTGAAGATTAATGAGTGTGGAAGCATGCAGGATTGCTTTATGTTTAAAGCTAGGATTGTCCAGAAATTTTAGAGTTAGAAGTGTAAGGATCTCATCTGATTTTGCAGCCAGGGATGTGCTCTCATCTCGTGCAGTGGAGAACTTCAGTGACTGTCAGGTCACATCATTTCTCCCCTCCCTTAAAATGCCTTTTTTTTTTAATTCATAGAAAATGTTATTGATGGCTTAAAAAGAAAATTAGAAAAAAAACCCAAACAAACTTAATGTGCTTATTGGGACCAAATGTGGCCTTCATTTTAGAGAGACCAAAATCAGCTGAGATTTTATCTGATGAAAATGGAGAAGCTGAGCAAGTCTGTCTGTGGTTTACATGTCTAATGAGAAGAAAACTTCTGTGAACAAAACCAAGCAATTATCACCTCTGTATTCAATAAAGAGAGAAAGAAAAGCAAAACAATAACTGTGGATTTGTTCTTCCTGCCACGTCAACAACAACAACCCCCTGAAGTGGTTACCACACAAAACACTTTCAACCCTCACAGCAGAACTTGCAATAATATTTTTAAATTTAAGCATGARCATAATGTTGGATTTTAGAAACAGCAAACAGTACTTTCCAATTGAACCCTCTCTATTTATAGTGTTTTCCAGGGAGTGTGCAGACTCAGAGAGGAAGGCAGCAATATTTACAAAAAATTCACCATGTGAGAAAAAATGTTAAGGAGCAAGTGTAAAACATGCGGAAGATGCATGTAAATGTCTTTATAAAATACAGCAAAGCTGTTAATTTTCTTATGGCCAAAAGTACTTCCTGATGACTAGAGGGAAAAACTTCCTAAAAAGTAAGAATTTGCTGGGAACAAGAGATTGATTTGTATTTGCTAACTTGGACTAATGAAAAGCACTGCCAGTCATGCTTGTTAGGAAGGAAATGTCTTGCAGCAGCTAAAACAGAGGTAAAAAGTTAAAAGGCAGTGCAGTGCTGGGTGCTGTAGGTATGGAATTTGCTGCACACAACAATCACAGCTGGTCAAATGTGCCTGGACCAGCCCAGCTGTCGTTAGGAAAATGTCACTGAGCTGCTCTGGAGTCACTGCTGTCACACCAGCACAGAGAGGATCAGGGTCTGTCCTTCTGCTGGGATTTCAGCTTTTAGGTTTGGTATTTGTAACCCTGCAGTTGTTTAGTGTGAACTCCAAACCCCACACACAGTGTGAGCTGCTGCTCCCCCAGTGGGGTCACACACAACAATTCCTCTCCAGGGAATCAAGGACCCCTCACTGCCTCAGCCCTGAGAGATGGAAACTAAAGTGAGCTGGGAGGGAGCAAACTTGGGGTAAATGACTTCATTAGCTCAAGCTGTAATTGGAAGATGAACCCCCAATATGCAAATAGACCAAACTGATGAAAGTGTGACAACCTGTGACCCATTTTTGTCCATTTTTGAGTGTAGCCCCTGTGGGGCTTTGCCCAAAATGTACCTGAAAGCTCTTCAGTAAACAGAACTGCTTTTTATTTTCTTAATTTTGTCTGGCCTCTGTTTTTAGGTGAGCCCATCAAGGCATCAGTGCCCCCACACCTCAGTCAATAACACACCTGGTTTGATTTCCTATTTCTGCTCTGAGATGCCAGCTGCTGCAGTGGCATTACTGGCCAGGAGCTGTGTGCCATGAGCTGTGTGCCACACATTCCTGGCACTGCTGATTTGTGTGGCAGGGCTGAGAAGGGCTGGGACAGGGCACAGCTGAGCAAATCCCAGCAGCCAACWGGGGGAAATTGCAATGGCACCACAGAGGATTTGCTGGAGAACTCTCAGCAGCAGACAGTGAAGGCAACTGTCACCTGATGACAGGATGCATTGCTGTTTGGGATATTTAACAGCATCTCACACACTTCAGAGTTGTGTTTGTATTTTATTTGTTTAAACTAAGACCTCTTTTTTTTTTTTTTTTGGTAATTGGGTTTCTTATGCCAGCTTTTTTTTTTTTTTTTTTTTTTATCTGGTTTTAGTGGAAAGCCTTTTTCATTCAGTGGAACTGCCTGGGCTGTACAGTGTGGCACTAAGGGTATTTTTCTTACTCTAAACAAGAATTTTCATCAAATATCCCATTTCTCCCAGCTATGCCAGCCAGTCTGTCAGGCACAGTCTAAACACCCAGTAATTATAAAAATCCAGCCTGAATTAAAGCATGGAACTCCTCATGCACTCTCAAAAAATCAGACTGTCTGTTTTTACAGCTGTTTTCCATGGAGGTRCAGCAAGCAGCACAGCATTTTGTTTATCTCCTGGATTTTAAGCTGTGTTTTCCTCCCAGAGTGGTCAATAAAACACTTGCTTGTCATTCTCTGAGCCTTATCCAAGCCCCTAATTGACCTCACTGGGTTACTGTGAGCATGGAATCCCTTCATCCTTGATGGCCATGGTTTAAACACTGTGTTCTCCAATCCCATACAGCACTGCCTTTGCCARAAACATTAATCTTATTCCCAATCCCACAAGAATAAACAGAAGSAAAGTCCCACCCAAAAAACAGGTCTGTATCAGACACCTTTGRATGAGGGAGGCATCAGCTCAGGCAGGACTGGGTAGGAGGATGTGTGGAGAGAAGAAAAGGATTTCTTATTTTTGGCTACAGCAAAAAGCACCAGGGGCTGCAGGGCTGCTGGGGAGAGCTGCTCCTCTTCCTGCAGGGGAGGAGCTGATGGAGCAGGGGAGGCTCCTGAGGGCCCAGAGCTGAGCCTGGGGTGCTCCACATCTGGGGATGGGATACACAATGCAGCTCAGAACACACCCCAAACAGGCTGCCCAAAAATGGCACCAGTTCTGCAGGTTTCTCTGGAAAATAAGTGAGGAACAAGGGTAAAACCCCTGCAAAACAGATTTCCAGCTGCATGTAAGAAAAGCAGGTCCATAAGAGCTGCCTCTGCCTGTGCACTCCAGGTCAGCTGAGTTGGGGGATGTTGGGGCAAAAAACAAGTTCATATTTTCTGATGTGCTGCTCTGGGGGCTGACGCTCCTTCACCTCCCCCTGCTTTTACACCAGATAAGCAAAACTGTCAAGTTCCAGTCGTTGAAGGATTAGGCCCTGTGGCTTCCAGCTATACACAGGACTGGGACAACCTCCTCATCCAAGCCCCTAAGTAGTCTCTAGCACATAACAAAATCAGGAAAAAAGTGCAATGCAAGGCTGAATTTCATTCCATAGCAGAATATTTTCATACTGCATAACATTTTATCAATTCTACTCTCAATTTCACTATTGAAAGGGGTTTTCTCCCCATTCTTTCTTTCCTGATGCCAATGATAACTGAGTTTGGCTTTTTTTTTTTTTTTTTTATCCTGGCATGATAATTTTGCAGTAATCTTTCATAAATCTCAGCGTGTTCTCAGAAAGTAAATGATGGCATAATTTATCACTATTGAAAATGCATTTTTTGCCATGACAGTATAATTAGACATTCTTTTCAGGAGACACATTAAGTATATACCAATGTATTAAAGCTACTGTGCTGCAGATCCATTTAGCTGATTTATTCCTTGTCTCTGGCTCCCTTGCCTTATCATGATACCCACACAGTCGTGCATTCTCACTGCCAGAATATAAAAAAAAAAAAAGAAGAAAAACAAAAAGGCTCAGGCAAGGAAGCAACACATTGTAGGAAACAGAATCTGGAGGTTAACTAATTCAAGTGGGAACAGGATGCAATTTGGCTGCACTTTTGTACCAATTCAGAAGGCATTAATTATGCAGTGATCAAAATAATTTCCCATGCAGAATGCTGACCTCATTCACTAGAGGGCAACAAAACCCCAGTTTAAGAAGCCTCCATCTCCCAATGACAGAGCACTTTTAATGAGATGTGGCATGGATTTCATAATGAACACCCTGTTAATTGTGCCTGAGTGCAGAGCTCCTCCTGAGCAGGCTGGGGGACAGAGAGGATCCAGGCTCCCACCAGGAGCCAGGAAGGAGCTGTGGGCTGGGAGTGCTCATCWCTCTGCTCTGGCCCAGGTTACCCCACCCAGCTCTGTTCCACAAACCCCCCTGGCACCTTGTACWGCTTTTGTAGATCAAAACCTGTGGGTTTATCCAGAGATCACAAAGGTACCAATACTCAAGCCACTTAAACTGAGGCAAGGAATCCTCCCATGCATCTGACTGGGCTTGGCTTTTGATCAGGGAGCTTTGGGGGCCTTTTGCTGCCTGGCTCTGCCCCTGAGCTGCTTCTCCTGCCAYCACCTCACTCTGACTGAAGAGAATGAACATTTTCATGCTCAACCAAACTGCAATRGAAACCCTTTGCTTGTAATTTTTGAGGACGTTTTGTTAGGGAGCCTGAAAGAGTTGATACTATCTCTGGCAACAGTCTAACAACTAATTAGTTTACTATGGGCCACCACGTTAGCTCTGCTAATTTAATTTTGAAAAGTTCASTCTGCATAATAAAATCTGGTAGCTGGATCTTCTCCTCCAGTTGTAAATAAGAAATAGCTATTACTGTTATGGTCTATTGAAAAAGGGCTTCATACACTGTGAAAAAATGATTACACAGACACAGACCCAACCAATTGAAAAATAATTATGTGAATTTGTCTTTTGTCCTCAGATGCAAGTAATGGCTAATGCAAATAAACTGCCAGRGAAGTATTTTATGTGCCTTTTATAGCATGAATAAGAATACATTTAACCCATTTTTTGATGAATAGCTGATTATTTTTTTCCCACTGGTTTTGTTAGAGAAGACAATTATTATGACCAGATAAAAACACCCATTTCTTAAAGCACTTGCTYCCAGAAACAACATCCTTGGCCTCTCCTTTGAAGGGGTCCATCTCAAGAGGTGACCAGATGTGAGCAGATGCTTTGCTGTGCTTCAGAGGCAGTGCAAAGATTAGGCAGGGATGGGGAGGTGCTCAGGAGGGAAGGGATGTACAAACACATTTTTCTATTACACAGTTGACAGCCCCTTGGGAAAACAAGTCTAAGAAATGTTCAACCTTGAAATGTGTGCACGCTGCAAGGGATATTCTCAATGTGAACCCTGTGTTGGAGCTTTCAGAGTCCTTAATCATTTGGCTCTGCTGGGGAAGAGGGATGCACTGAAGCTTCTGAACAAACAGCAAGGTTTGATTTTGATGCCTTCTCCTCCAGAAAGGCAGAGTGGGCTGTCCCTGCTGCTCCCCCCTGGCAGGGCACTGCAGCCCCCACACTCAGCAATGTTCCCCTGCTCACAGTGCAGCACGACACAATMCCCTTCCCCCAAAGCATTTAACAACTTCCTTTGAAAGGCAACTCATTATACAAAAGCAGAACTAAATAAAAAATACTCCAGAGAGAGAACAGATTGCTAGSTATAGATTGGATGTGCAGCCTAATCCTTCACAAGCATTAAATATTTAACACAATCACACCACAGGTGACAGGAAGTTGTCTGCATTGTTTAATTAGACTTAATTAAACATAAGGAAAAACTAATGCTAATTCAGGTCTAGCTTTTAAATTGATTACAAAACTCTCTTTTTAAAGTACTTTTGTATCCAGAAAAAATGGATTCTTTCATTCATGAGCTGGGGAATCCTCACCATGCAATGCTCAAAGGCCATGAAGAGACGATCTGTTGTGCTCAAAAGCCCATGGATGAGAGGAACTTTCCTGCTCTGGGTTAAGGACAAAGCCAGAGGACTTGGCACTGCCAGCAGCTGCAATGCTGAGCTCTCCTGGCCATATTTTGTCTCAGCCATTACACCCGGGACATCATTTTTTTCTATTACCTCTTTTATGGTCTTATTGTTTACAAGAAAATAGATAGAGCATTTAATTATGAGATGGACTTAATGTTCTATAACAAGTGCTGCATGCAATACATTGCCTCTGGAGCTCTGCTCACAACTCACATTAATGGGACAAATGAAAAAACCCAAACTCAACAGTGTAACAGAGAAGATGCTTTGCAGGAGGAGGGTGAGATCTAACGCTATGAATCACTCCCTGATCATATTCTCATGTCTCCCAGTCAAAGTTATCATTCACAACTGTGTTTAAGTACAGATGAATGCAACAGGAGTTGTCAAAGGACCAGGAAAAATGAATGCCTTGCTGTTTTGTTTCCCARTCATCTTATTTAGTGGCATTAAGTGAAATAACATGATGAAGGCCCAACCTAAAAGGAGTATCCTCATGACTGGATTAAAACTGAAAGTGTTATTTTCTCTACAAATTMAAAGTTAGAAAGGATTAATGAAGTGAAGCCATAACCATCCCTGAAATGAATTAATCAATCCAGTGAGCCCCAGCTCTGCCAKGCAGCAGTGATCAAAGTCAGCTCCAGAGATTGCCAAAGCCAGGGCTGCCTGCTGCTGATGTGATATTCTATAGATCATTGTGGTACCTTAGGTCAAATCATTTATTGATGCAGCCCTGAAAGCAGAGTGCTACAGCTCYATGCTTTTATTGACAGTGTCTTGGTTTACCTGATGCTGGGGCTGATTTCCTCCTCCTCTGGTTTCTGGGTTATTACAAATGATTTTTTGGGGGGAGGATACAGGCTGTGGAAATGGTAAGTGCAGAATTTTGGTTGCCAGATGTGTGTTCTGTGATCATGAGAGCTGGAGCTCCTGTCAGTGTGCAGGKGTGTGCTCATCTCACAGACTGGAGGAGGGTTTGTACCATGCATGTGCACAAGCAGGAGGTTCTGGATCTGCATTTGTGGGATAGAAATGTAGGTCTTTTCTTTCTTTAAAGAAATCAGATCCATATTGAATTGCTGCTCTAAGTTTGGAACAAGAAATAGCGAAACACCCTCAAAACAGTAACAACAATAAACACCCATAATGCAGGCAAGTGACACAACCTCCTGCTCACACACAGCAAAGGATTACTTTGTTTTGCTTCACTCTGGCAGAAAGAGTTTGAAGCTTTTTGCTTTTTGCTCAGCTAACCTTTGTCATGTGGTGCTGGTGAATCACACCCTGCTCACCTTTCTGAGGCCTCAGTACCTACACTCTGGCAGGTTTCTCTTTGCAATAACCACAGTCACTGTTGTCCCAGTCAGACTGGGGTTTATCTACAGAGAGTAACTGGGTATGCTCTGGGAATTGCCACASTTACAACAGAAAATAGATAATGAGRTYACAGGAAATAAATTTTAAATTATGGGCAGAAATCCAGGGAAATTTCTATCTTAGGCAGGTTTTTTTTCCAGGAAGGGGAAAAAATAATGGAACCTAAATTCTACAAAGMTAAAAATGAAGGATGTCAATCAGAGGGAAAAAAAAATCAGAAGGAAGTGCTGTAACAGGAGGAAAGCATTGGAAACACTGAAAATGAGTGAGCAGCACAATCCTTCCACACATGAAGTACATGGTATTTAAATCCAAGATACAGGAAATGAAATGCTGTGTGTTGAGAACTTTTTCCTCACAGGAAACTGGGAGGAAACTGGGAGAATTAGCACCCAGCAGAAGGCATCCAGCACCTGAGGGGAGGTGATTAATTCCCAGTTACACAAACTCAGCTCAAGGTTGATGTAGTGCATGTATATATCTTAGGGTTCTCCTTTATGGAAGGTACATTGATAAACTRCTGAAGAGAGCAATAAAAATGATGGAGTGGACACAGTGCTTGTCCTAGGAAGCCAGGCTGGGTGSAATGGATCTGTGCTGTGTGGAGGAGCAGTGACAAACAGGGGACAGACAGGTTACAGGTGTAGAAATGACTGAAGGTTACTGCCTAATACTCTAGCCAGAGATTAGTGCATTTCCAGGAGTTAAACACAACTTCCACAAGGCTGGGATTCAGTCATGGCAGTCCCTAAGGGTGCCAAGACCACCCCAGGAAAGTCCCCAGAGTAAGATAATCCATAAAGAATCAGTGGCAGTGCTTCCCATGTGTCCTGCCTGGAGAGAAAGGAGAGGGGGAGGCCAATCCTGTCCTCCCCCAGCCTCATCACTCATCACACCTAGAGGATGGGGGGACACATCCCCACCACCAGGTGCTGTCCCAGGTGAATGCAGAGCAGTTTCAGAGATTCAGGCCACAGCCTGGACTCAGTTCTAAGGCAGAGAAAGAAGATGTTGATGCAGTGACAGGGAAACAACTTGTGATTTTCCCTGTGATGGGTCCTGTACCAGCAGAGAGCAAGGGGCAGAAAGGACAGAGCAGCAGGGCTGAGAGGCCTCAGGGGTGCAGTGCAAACAATTTGGGTGCCTTTCCTCCCTCCTGGCCAAATTCCCAAGTACCTCCAACAACGTCCTTCCAGAGAAGCTGGTGTTGAATGCACACAATAAATCAATGCCTTAATGCAATGCTGCAGCTTTCTGTTTCAGAATAAGCCATGGTGTGGGGGGTTTTTACCTTCTAGAAACTGCTTCAAGCACGAAGAGATCAGTGCAGAGCAAACTACAGATACAGATCTTACCCATCCTTTTGTAGGTTGATTTCCACAGTGTGTAGGTTTCAGCTTTACCACAGCCCCTCCCTGGAGGACATCTGGAATCCTCAGCTTTGTACCAGAGTTTCAATAGGGGAATATTAATGTTTAAACTATAATGGGTCTGACTTAATCTGATTTCATTAACATTTTATTAACAGCTGTGTCTAGGCAGTCATTTTAATCATTTAACTGTATTTCGGGAGTGGGGTGGGAGGGTTTGAGCAATTCAGGGGAAATGACAACTCAAAGTCAATTCAGTCCTGCAGTTTCTCTCAAGCACAACTCTCACACAGTCCCAGTTCAAGTCACTTGGCCATTCCCAAGCATGTGCTGCACAAACAACTTCTGACATTCCTGCCAGTGTAAACCCCAGGAAGAATGACATGTGCTGGGGCTGTGCTGAGCCCCACTGGCACATCATCAAATTAATATTTATCATAAAACCCCACAGTATTTCAGACTCCTGAAAGCAGCTGTCAATAAAACCAAAAAACCTCAGAGCAGCAATGTCTATCACAAAMCCCTTATCAACACCACAAGGTACTTCAGCTGCTGATGCACTCTGAACCTTGTGTTGCAGCAGCTGGAGACCTTGTCCAATGACACAATCACAGAGCTGCAGACCCTTGGGAAAGCCCCCTGAGCCCCTGGCTGCAGTYTGGGGGCAGCTGTGGTGCTCTGGTGCCTCCCAGAGCAGTGCACACACWGCAGCCACTGCCAAGCAGAGGAGCTGTCTCTGCCTGGCATCACACACTGCCTGCAGCAGCTGCTTTTGCAGCCACCACCATGAGAAGCACGGGCTTGAGGAGAGGAGGAGAAAGTGAACAAATCTGGGTGCAATCCAGGCTCCTCCAGTTCTTGTCGCAAATAAAATGCAATGTAAAATCCTCTAAGACACAACATCTTCCAGTAGTTCATGCCTAAACTACCTGCAGTTATTCTGGAGCTCCTAAGCTTTCAGCATTTCACAACACAATCAKTCCTGAATCACAGAGAGAAAAAATTTGTGCATACTTTGCAGCACTGCATCAAATYCTGACGTTTTTAAAGACTAAAGGACTTGAGAAACAACCTTCTGCTCCCTCCCCCTGAGATAGCAACAAACAGCCAGAACTCAAGCATAAAATTAAATACAGTTTATCTCCTCCATGACATCTCTATTATACACAAGGAATTGGAAGAAGTTTACAATAATAACTTTCCCTCTCTAATATGATCCTTATTTCAAGAACTTGAAAACAGAAAATAGCTCAGAACATTCTCGCTGTAAGCCTGAGACCTCATTTCTCTTTACATTCCAGCCTCAGTCGTAATTCTTATCCTGGTTTATTCAAGAGCAAGCACTCCATCTCCCACATAAATTCTTTTGGATTTCCAGGAATATTGATGCCAGCTGAATGTGACTGAAATAAGTAAACCGTGGGTTCAGTGAGAGCCTTCTCATACCACAGTGGCTTAGTTTAAGACTGAAATTGAGGAGCAATGTGGTAAACTCACAAAATGCAGGCATCTCTGAAGCATTCCATTTAAGGGTTTGTTCAGGTAAACCCAACCAAATTTGTGCTTTGGGTTTTGTGCTTAGGAAAAACCARTTTTTTTCCACTTGTCCCATTACTTGTAAGTCAGAACAGAAACCCCAAAGAGCCAAGTGCTCCTCCCAGACACTTCAGTGCTCAGATCTGCTCAGCTCATGCCCTGTCTGTGATGCACTGAGTTTGCAAACAGCCAGAGGACTCTGAGCCAGGCAGTTCTGACCTCCATCCCCCAGAGAGTCAAAGGATCTTGTTCCTGCTGCATCATTCTTCTGGAGCTTAATCCAGCTTTTCTGCTCAGCACACCTCCTAACAAGCACCACCACATACTAGTGGGATGTTGCCAACATTGTACACTGTCAAATTAACACTGTTAAACACAAGGCCTTTGTTTACAGTGTGAAAATGAGCTGTTGTTGAACAAATGAGAGGGTAAACATTTACCAAGCTGGAGAAAAGACTGCACAGCTGAAGCTGGGCTGAGTGTGCTGCATTCCTTCCTCCTTTAGGTAAAAATTCAAGGCACAGAATTATTCCAGTGTAGTCACTCGAAGTGGAGTTACTTTTCATGGTTTGTTTTCTTCAYGGGACTGAGTGAACTTGAGCAAAGYGCCAGAAGGAGCAGAGCTYTCTGAAAATATTGAACTTGAAAGCAAAGATGCTCTGTGTGAAGAGAATGGGCTCATGGAAGAGACATGCCCATAACACATTTACATGAACATAGCACATAAAAAAGAAGAGACAGCACATCACCCTGAGAAGGAAGGTGTGSCTCCTTCCCATGGAGCCCTCAGCAATGGTTCTGTGGTGCCTCCAAGGAGGGACAGCCTCACCTCACATCCCCACAGGTATCAAAATCCTGCAAAAGCAACCCAAGGCAAAGGCTCCAGCATGAGTGTGCTGGCTGAGRGAGAGCTGARAGTGAGCAGAGTGGTGGGAAGCTTWAAACACTCTCATTTTTCAGCACATCTTTGTGAGCACCTTGGGTCTCTCTAAAAGCAGAGGTTTTGTGTGGGTCTCACTCAAAGCAGTTTTCTGTTGAGACCTCGTTTAAGTCAATGGGACAAAAGGAGCAAAGTAAACCAGAAATGTAGGAGCTGAATTTGCAGCAGTCTGAATTTGGACCCCCTTTTGTCATCACAATCTTGGAATTCAAGTTCATCACCACAGGGACTGTCCATGGAGGATGTTATTAAAAGGAATGAAAAGAGTCCTGGACTGCTTGTCATGGCCTAAGCTCACTGTGCTGATGGAATTTATCCTGCCCCACRCTGCATCTGGGATGGGAATAATTTATAAAACAGGTCAAACCCCCAAAATGTACATACTTAATACAAATACTTCTTTAAGACACTTACTTCCTATGAACTTTGGGAATCCAAAAGTTTGGACTATTACATCCTATTTATTTATAGACAATGACTTACTGATATTTTGTGTACAGAATACCATTAATATAAATCAGCTCATAATATTTGGGTAGTGATATCAGTCTAATTTGAATTTTATATYGCACAGTAGAATTGAAAGCTAGACTTGATTTTTTTAAAAGTAATTAATGAGCTAAGCTACCTGAGAGAAAAACAAAATGATGATTATAATTAGAAGTGTTCCATGGCTGCTACCAACTGTTTAGATGTACTTACAGGTAGCATTTCTAATTAAAACCCTCTCAATGCTGAGACATCTCTCTGTTCATTTGTTATTAAAAAAAATGGGATTTTTTTTTTTTTGCATTAAGAAATCCCTTAATAGAAAAATAATAGAAAAAGTTACATGTAATTACATTCTCTGTGCTATTTGTGGTGAGCAGTTCCTGTGAGGAAATGAGCTGCAGGTGTGTCAGAGTAAGAAGTGCTGGCTCTGACTTCAYTTGTTTGGAGTATTCCACCTGGAATACACAGCATTAACACTCCTTGCAACATTTTTTTAGATTTCCTATTCTGTCAAGTGTCATCCCCTAAAATCTGTTTATATATGACCAATAAAAACTCTAATTAATTTGGCATCTAAAAATCTCTGATAATTCAACCTGTGCTGGCTTTGCTTAATGCAACAAGAAGCTGAGGACTTCACTCCTTCCTTGTCCTGGCTGCCAGGGACTGMAGCAGTACAGAACACAAGATCTGAGAGAACAAGTCCCTCTGGCAGAGTGCAAGTGGCACAGAGAGAACAAGGGAAGAGATGCAGAGGAATTCTCAGGGACAGGGAGCTGAGAGAGAYGAGGACCCCTGGGGAAAAGGATGGGTTCTGATGTTGATTCCACTGAATAATCATTCAGTACCTCTGTGAGGCATTTGGAAACAGGACCTAAATGTGAAATAATACACAGTGTGGAAGGGAAGGGTATGGTTTCAAATAGCCTTGGTGAGCACACTGGAGCAGTTGTTTTTCATACAGAGTGCAGATGGATCCTTTCTCTGTGGGTGCTCTGGGTGAGAGAAGTGAAATCTCCAGAGGATGCAGGATGACTTTCCTGAGTGCCATTTCATCTCCACCATCAGCAGTGTCAGTTCCCCAAAGCCRTGGGCACAGATGACAATCCCAAAGTGCAAAGCCTTGCATGAAGGGCCCGTGCCTCACACAGCCACAACCTCAGCTGCACATAAACACCTTTCCTCAGCTCTCATCTCTTGTGCAGACATTTCTACAGTGCTGTGACAGAGAACCACAAGGAACTTTGTGCCACAAAGCCAGGACTTGCCCTAGCAGGGCCCAGGGCCACTGGAAAAGGTCCTGATGGCACAAAACAGTGAACACAAAAATCACAGGAGCTGCAGAGGGGCAGGTTACAYCCAGCAGAACAAGCAGATTACCAGCAGCAGCACATGCTGTGACAGATCTCTGCTTTCTCTCTCACTAAGCCACATGAAGCAGTTGCTGTAGAATTATTCTTACATCTCYTCTGCTGATAAGCTACTTAGCAAGGTGGAGTTGAAGCTAATCTGAGTGCTGTATGAAAAAYGTGATGTGCTGGTGCACTGTGCTGCTGTTTGATATTTCCCAGGTACCTTTTGTGAGTTGCAGCTGTTATCTCAAAGGTAAATCCCTGGGCCCATGCACAGGTAGTGAAAAGAGCCTGAAAGCAGAAGCATCTGAGCAGGAGGAGGGTAGGACATTTTCTCTTAGTTTGCATCTGAGAGCAAGGGAAGGAATTTGGTATCTTTAAGCAAATTCCTTCTGAACTGCACAAGGAAGCAATAAGCTTCTGCTTTGCTCAAGTTTGATAAATGACTTATTAATGCATAAAATCTATTTCTGAAGAAGAAAGTTTATGAAAATATATCAGGCACCATTCCTGTGGTCATATGACTGATATTGCACAGAGCAGCCATTATCTCGCAATTATTTTCTTCTGAAAATCTTTTGACAGTCTAAAATAACTCAATCAGGGGTTTTCAACCACTGAAGTTTATAATTCCAAGGTTTTCCCCTCCTCTAATCAGCAGTTTTATAACCTACTGCTCTTCCTTCAAAAAGARCTGGTGATGATCAGTGTTTATTCCAAACCATTTAAGAAGGCAGCTGTTTATTAAAGTGCCAACAGCTATGATTGATTTCTGATGCTCATGAGTGCATCTGTTTTCTAGTTAATGACATCATTGCAAGCAAACAGATACAGCAAGCTGGGRCTCTAATGGAGAACTAAAGCAGCCATGCCTTCTCTATAAAAAATAAATTCATTTCACTCAGAAAAAAAAATCTATTAATATGTCAAATTTCAAGTGACATTCCTGCCAATTGGCATTCTTACATGCAACTGGCATTTCCTCAAAAAGAATCTGTGGGTTAACGGTGTTTATATTAAAATCTTTAAAGGGGACATCTGTTAGCTGAAATTTCAAAAGTAGTGACTGATTTATGATCTAGTAAATCACATCTGTAAAGGGTAAAAAAAGAGACTGAACTGCAGCGAAACCAGCATCTGTCATCAGGAAACTTCAAGTATGAGAGTGAATGGAAAATGGAAGTACTGCAGGTTAGGAGGGCTCCCCTTAATTCTCCTCTTTTTGTGGTGTTTGAGATAAGGAATTAAAATGAATATACTCCAGGCTCCACTGGAACTTGGAAAAGTAATAGCTTTTTAAACCTCATTTCTTAGGGCCGAATTCTATCTTGTATAAACCAGCTCACTTTTCACTGGCTTTMCCTTTTCCTGCCTCCTCAAGAATGCACTGAAGGCCACAGTGTTGTCAAAAATGCATTGATGGTATCTCCTTTTAAGAGTCTCTTTTTAATACAGTTTATTTTTCTTAAAGAAAAGATAAAGAGCATATGCCACCATTTCCTTGGCAATTCCTTGCATGCATCAAGCAGGGGTGTGGAGCRAAGGGTGCTGCTGCCTCCCTCCCCTCCTCCTCCTGGAAATCTCTGGGAAATTGTTCCTATTTTATGGCAAACAGGGTTTGAWGKGCTCAGACAACAAGGCCACGACTCAACCTGTGACCCAACCCCTCAGTGGAAAGCAGACCAGGGCACTCAGTGCCACATCCAGCTCTTCCCTAAACACCTCCAGGTGACTCCATCACATCCCTGGGCAGCCCTTTCCAATGTCTAATCACCTTTCTGTGAGGAAATTCACAGATGTCCAACCTAAACCTCTCTGGGGCAGCTTCAGGCCATGTCCYCTTTTCCTGGGAGAACAGGCTGACCCCAGCTCCATGTACAGGAAAATGCCCCTGTACAGGAAGGCTCTGCAGGGCCTTGCATTTCCTCAGGGGGTTCATGGTAATGGCAATTACCATTATCAACAGATAACAACACCAGAAGGACCAAGAKCTCTTAAGGAGACTGAACTTCAGGAAATCACAACCCATTAATTCTGCTGCTCAGAGAACAATTTAGAGAACAATTCACTTATTTTCTGTCTCACTCTCAGACGACATGGTCGTGGTTTGTGAGTACAGCCAGCATTTAAACACTGACTGGCTAAAGAGAAAACACTCTCATTACTTCAAGGCTTTAGGGAGGATCATTTAAGGGCCCRGTTTCCTCTGATTTTGAGGTGGGGAATTGCCAACTCTCCTTAAGCAGCTGACCAGGGCACCCAACAGATGCACTCAGCATTAGCACATTTTACACTTTCAATGCTGACACTTCAATGAGAAGGAATGCATTCTTTCTGCCATCAAATTAGCAATATTTTGTTGGTTTTGTTTGTTTGTTTTTTTTAATTCCTTGTGAGGAGAACGTACAAGTTCAAGATGARAAGAAAAATGTACAACAAGGTAAATGTATTAGTGTGATCCCTAAAGCACCCAGCACCATATGCACATGTTTGTGAGGGATTCTGCTCCAGTGAACAACTCAAACAACACATAATTTCTCTGATCCTGGCTGATCCCTGGAGAAACTCTTGCAGGTCGCTGTTTAAATGAGGAGAAAATTGGTTATAAATCAACCTAATTTTCAAATATATTAATCCAAAGTGAACCCAATTTTGTGTGAAATGGTAGCATTTGGAGAGGAGTAGAAGTAAATCTCAGTAAGAAACCCCCTTGGRTTTAATCTTAGCTATCACCCAAATTGATATTGTCTTTCTCATTTCTCATGTCCTCAAGTTACAGCAGTGATACAGAACACAAAGGTATGATTAATTGTAAACAAAATATTTACATTTTGTGCATGTAAATATGATGGGAGTTTGRTCTTCCCTTTCTTGCCTGACTTTGGCTATGATGAACAGCTGTTACATGCAATTTCTGAGGCCTTGCATTTCTTCTGAAAGGAAATGGTTTTAAATCAGACTAAAGTGACATGGCAGCTTTAATGCCACAACTTTTAACCAGCAAGAATAAAGGTTTGAATAAAATAACATATTTCTCTCTGTTCTGCCACGTACCTGCTGAATGAAAAACAAACTTGCAATTGTGTCCTGGAGCACAGGAACAYCATCCCCACTCCTCTCCCCAGGGAGCTTGGTAACAGTTGGACCTCTCAAAGGTTTTTCCTCTCAGCACAAAACTACCCCACAACTCACCCCAATCAAGCTGTGCTCAAAAGAAAACGAGCTGCTTTGAAAAGGACAGAGCTGCTCCTTTCCATGGCTTGGGTGGAGGCAGAGAAAGTTTCCTGACCAAGACCCTGCCCTTGTGCATGCAGATATTGGTGGAGTTTGTCAGGAGAAGGATCCAGTGAGGGGGCTAATCCTGCAAAGCACTGGCTCTGCTCAAGTGCAGAGAGCTTGCCAGGGATGCTCAGCATCTCCCAGAGCAGACTCCAAGTGACAGCACGAGAACAAGATGACTTCAAGGTCAGRGAGATGCAGAGAAGGTAAATCTCAGCACGCTCCAGACATGGGCTCTGCACACTCCTGTATTTCACATTAGGGATTGCCACTTCATTTTTGTAACAGTTTTTGGGGAAGAGAGGGGGGGAACATCAGCTGAAATACAAAGCAAATAAGCTTCAAAGGCAAGAAAGTCAAGGTTCCAGAAACTGTACGTACTGAATCAGAGACAATTTGGACTCCACGCATTTCTCATTAGCTGCAGGACAAATTCTCCTCTCTTTTCCTGTTACAGAGTTAATGAGTAAGGTCAGCTCCAACTGCCTGACTGAAGCCAGCACTTTCTTATATCAATATGTTGCATGTTGGTACTGAGGGATGTGCTTTCATCTCTGAAAGTCCTAAAAACATTCAGAAGGGCAACAAACAAACCAACTGGTGTGGAAAATGCAGAGCAGCACTGGAGTGATGCATGGCTGATCCCAGTGGTGATCATCTCTTCCCAGAGGCAGCAGATCCAGTGATTAAAGCYCACAGTTAGGGCTGAACATCTCATCTCACACTGATTTACTGCCTGACCCTCCCCACCTCTTTTCAAGCAAATTATGCAGTCCCTGTCTATTTTTTTACCACATGGTCAGGAAAATACTATTCCCATGTTTCCCTRACCCACACAAATGGTGAGAGCCAATTACCATTTGTGAAATGCTTTGAATGCACATTGTCTGAGCACAACTAACAGAGAGAATGGTAATTACTCATAGTTTKCATTTTCCAGCACATTTAAAACAATTTTCTGTGCCTCAGCTGAAGTGATCACACCCAAACCTGGTCTCCCTGAAACCCCTGCTTTCAACAGGGAAACATCACAGTGCAAATGTGTAAAACAGACCAGAGAAATCTGAGAGTCYTCAGTAAATATGCTGCCTGTTAGATAAGATGAATTACAAAGTTATTCTCTCCAGCATTTAAATTTACAACACTTTCATCTAATTGATGCCATTTACATCCAGCCTGTGTAGTGTCCTTTGGATAATGAGGAACTGAAGTGTGCTAAATACTTGAAAAGCAAAGATTTCTCTCCCTGAATGAGAGAGAAATGTATCTACAAGTACATTTATACTTATATAGGAAGCACAGATATATGGGAGTTTATGAAAACAGCAGTGTTGCAGAGAAATCAGGTATCTATAGTAACAAGATGCTGGTATTCTAATGTCACTGTGCTTCCTCATAACAGGCCCATTAATGAAATACTTGTTTGATGTTCCATCACATGTCATGATAAGCTTTTTGTGCCCTAAGCACACAGCARTACAGGTGTGCAGATACCCAAACCTCCTCAGCAGGGCCATTACAAAATCCCATCATTGCAGCCTTGCTTTGATTTATAGTTGAAATATTCCCAATCTACACTCAACAGCAAAAATACCTGCAATCCTGAGAATGTCATGGTTTCCTATATGCTGCAACGTAAACAAGCAAACACATAAACAAGAAAAAGATAAAAAATCATTAACCTGATGAAAAGAGTTCACTTGCAGTATGGAACTGCTGAGTGACATCCTATCACACCTGAGGACCCATCATGCAAGCTTGCTGACCCTGGAGTTCTYTCTCATTCCCTGGAAATTCTGTACTTCACTGGCATGAAACTATTTATGTAGTTTTTTCAATCACATAAAGAGATGAAGTCTATTTTTGGTGAAGGATTATTCACTACAATATTATTTAATTTTTAAAAATCATTATTACTGCTTTTTCCTATGCAACCACTGAATTTTTTCATCAGCAGATAAAGCMAAATCCACTCACATTTSGRYAAATATCTTTGACTGATCAGACTGCCTTATCCTTGGCTGGCAGAAATTCACATGTTGCAGCTCAAGTACCTTCCTTTCTTTGATTATAAAGTAGGAAAAAAATCAGTTTTAAAGCCTGAGATGTGAAGGTGAAATCAGGTTCTCTGTGGCTCATTTGTACCAAAACACACCAAGAGTGCATAAGGCTGGGCTCATTTTCACTTCTCAACACTCCAAGGCCCAGTGCTGTGATTTTTGGAGGAGAAGGAGCTTCCTGCTGTTCCCAAGCCCTGAAGTGATGGACAGATCAGCTCTTGGTGTGCTTACAACAGCTTATTCTGACATTTAAGGGCCTGGCAGCATCATATCCCCTCCTCTTCAGCTGGACTTGGAACTTGTGTGACAGGCAGTAACTCGTTCAAAAAACACTGCTACATTTATTTTAGCTCTGTTTTGAAAGAAATGAGATGTTTGGAAAGGATGTTTACTGCAGATGGTGGATTACAAGGGGTCACACACGTGATATAACAAACTGCTTTTAACAAACAACTAGATTGCCTCCTATTTTCCAAACAGGTTTAGAAGGAAGGCTTCAATCTGGCTCTTACATTTCACTTTGTTTTTAAAGTACTACTTCTCAGCTTCAAGAAATGACAACAGCACCTTGAAAACAAAAGCCAACACACTCAGGCATCCATGCAGAAGATGAAAACAAACACCTCAGAGACAGAACAGAATCAGCATGTGCCATCCACACAAGTGTGTTCCAAGGAGAATGGCAGCACACASAAGTACCTTTCAGTCTCCAGGACATTCTCACAAGTGTCACACTTGTACCTGCTGTCCCAGCATGGTGATGGCTCCTCCTCACCCCCACACAGCTGCAAACCCACTCTGCAGTGATATCCTCCTGAATTCAGYACCCTGAACAGACTGAGCAGCTCTTGGAGCAGGGGAGAGCACTGAGCCTTCTCCAGTTTCCATGGGATGATGCAAAGGGAGCCAGATCTGATCCTCCCCAGGCCACAGCAGCATGGCAGAGGCTCATTTTCCTGGGGAGGGAGCCCAGCCTCAGAGCCCCTGGCACTGAGAGACCTGGGGCACTCAGAGCCTGCAGCTCCTCATGCCTGTCCTCACACACTTATCCTGCAGATTTGACACGGGAGTCATTCTGTTGTGTTTTCATCTGTTAGAAGATTGATTTTGGAAGAGTTCTGGTACTGAAATTAATGCTTATTAAGGAGGACACCCTTTTTTATTCACTGTTCTMCTGCACATATGTGCATGCATTTCTGCAGGAAAAGGTGGTGACCATGGTGCCAAAGCAGGAATGTGTGCAGAGCCTTTGGAACAAAAGATGGATGCCTTGCTATGTAAAACACATCCTTACAAAGGACATTTTCACCTTGAATCCCATCAGCCCYCACTTTCAGATGAATTCTGTTATTGTTTGTGTGCACTCAAACAGCAAAGGATGCTTTACACAGCTCCAGCTTTAGAACTGTTTGCCCTTGGCCCAGGCCCACTGGAGTAAGTAGAACTGGTAAACATCCTGCTCAAACACTGCATTTCTTTTGTTATCTAAGATGTAATGAGTCCATTTTTTYCCGGAGTAATTACAAAGCATTCTCGGTTTTCAAACCTTTATGACATACAGCAAAATGTGACTTACAGCACAGAAATAATAATAAAAGCTCTCTAAAAATTTATAGCCTCCTGCACGTCATAAAAATGCCTCACACATTCATTATATCCCCCAATAGAAAATTATTTCCATGGTATGCTTTAATGAAGCTGGGGATGGTTTCAACACCTAGGCTGGTGAGRAGGAAAACTATTATTTTCCTGCTGATAGACTGAGGCAAGCTTTCAGCCATTTAGCAGCTGCAACATTTTCAGACACACAGCAACACTTTCCYTATAAAAAGGGGAAATTAAAGACATTTGACTTAGCAAATATGGGTAACTTAAAAAAAAGGGGGGGTGGTGGTAGTGGTGTGAAAATAAAGCCATAACCTGGCCCAAAGCACTGAATTCTTGAACTTGGAACACACAATAATTTTAAATACCAACTGCCAGTATTAAAACTGTACAACATTATAATAGCATTAGATTATATTTTCCACAAAAGCCTATAAACCATACTAGAGAGTCTAATTGATTAGAACTCAAATTCACTTCTCTAGAAATTCATTTAACCCAGGCACAGCTATTTGCCCCATCTGTRGGTACAAGGAGAGTGTGCAGAGCAGGACCTGTGGGTGCTCTTGCAGGGGGAAGAGCACTGGAAGGGGTTGGGCACAGAGAATTCCAATGCCCAGGACAGCATTAAAGGTTGATAAAACGTGACAAAACCAWATTGAAATAATTTGTTGCTCTCAGTTCCATTTGGGAAAGTTTTCAATGAATCCTGCACAGGACCAAATAAAATTCCCAAAGGGAATGTACCCCTAGAGTACATCAGTCCTTCAGTACTCCATTTTCACTGCACAATGCACAATTCAAGATCAGTAACTTTTCACCAGCACTAGGTTCAGTTTATTTCCTTACAYGCTTTCCTAAAAGCCTAAACACAGCAAGTAGGTATTATAATTATCTCTGCAGAGATTAATTGTTATTAAGACTTTACTCAGTTCTGTCATGAAATGTAAATATTTTCCTTGAGTTAAGCCAGAAGTAAATCACAGCATTGCATTTGAGGTAATTTCAGTGAGCTGTTTGTGACATCTCTGAATTGCAGGGGGAATATAAAAGTGAAATGTTGTCTGAGGGTGGTTTATTGCTGTGAAGCTCCTCTTTGCATCTTTGTTTTCTGCTTTCACACCTCTTTTTTGTGTTTTTTTTTTCCTCTCAGAGAGCTAAATAATGTGAGATCAGGAATTCTGCAGTCTGTTTCCAAACATGCACATTCCTCTGSATGTCTGCTCCAACCTGGACAGCACTTCTGGCCCTTTTCCTGCCATTCCTGCCCAAATCAGCTGCCATGGCCACATGGAGGCTGCAGAGCCAAGCCAGATGTGCTCTAAGGTGGACTCTGAATATCCAGATGTGCTCTGATGGAAGCTGCTGCTCTGAATGGCCACAGCTCACTGAGAGCAGCAGAGCTCAGCTCCTGCCAAGGGAACTCGCTGTAGCCTCTGCTCCCAAGGCAATCATCTCAAACAAATGATATTTCTCCCCATCAACATTATTAAAGCCTTTGTGCCATCAGATCTATTTGTCACTGTCTGTCTTCCTTCCCTCAGATCACACATCTTGGTCTAACCAAATTCTCAAGATTAAGCATCTCTCATGAGGCAGTGGTTACAGCCTYCCTGTCTTCTCCAGCTATACACACATAATTAATAATAATAAAAATAATAAATAACTGTAAGCAGCTGGATGAATTATTCATAAATGAATATACCAAAATGCTTGACATTATCTTCATCTCTGCATATATCCAAGAAGGATGACTGTGTGTATTTCAGAGTCATTTTTCTGTTAGATAGAGGAGTCAGAGTTTTGATGTGTGCACAGTCGAGTGAGTGCAATGCAAAGCAAAACTTCCCCAAACTCACACCATTTCTGCCAGAGCACAGAGCTGGCTGTGCAAACAGGAGGCTCAGCACAGTGCCCACAAATCCAGATTCATTGCTAAAGCTGTGCAGAATTCCTGCTTCCATTCCCTCTTCCACCCGTGCTCCTTAGCCTGACAATTTCCCAACGTTTTTAAATATAACTCCTCACTTCCCTCCTTTCTGCAGAGCTGCAATTTTGGAAACTGCCTAAGTAAGTGATTTTTTTCCCCCTGTTTCCATTATACTGGGATCATTTTWACAGAGTAGAAGAAAATGCCACATAATATTCTGTCTTACACTTWAAAATACAATTATAGTCAAAACGTGAATCTAAAAATGGACTCATGGGACCCAAGTCTCAGACACTGTAAACTGGCACAGATTTATTCTCTTAGGCAGAACTGGAGYCTATAGCTGAGAATTTGACATAGCAGCTTTATATCAATGAATTCACTTAGAACTGCAAGAGTTTCCAAGTGAAGAGTTTTCCTGTTCACCAGCCTGGTAAACAAACTTGTAAATTCAGTATTGGAGTCCTTGATATTGTGTAAGTGGCTATAAATGATTCTGCAGTCAATTAACAATTCTGTTACTGATATATGGGCCAGGTTTAAGCTAAATCAGCCTCCCATGTCTGGGACCTTGGTTTGTGCAGCAAATGCAGCTCTGAATTCAGGCACCAATTTACCCTGGTAAACCTCAAATTTTCACTAAACCTACAGACCTGAATCCGGACCATACCTGTACTTCATGAATTTTTATTCCTTAATTTCTCTGGKCTTAAAGAAGTATTTATTTACTCAGACCCCCCCCACAATATTTATGGTTGTCCTCCAGGGAGGATGGCAGGAAAAGCAGAGCCCTTCCTGTGAGTGGCCATGACAGCACAGATACCAGAGGCCACACTGGGGGACAGAGCCTAAACCATCAATTATAGAGCCTAAAACATAAATGAAGTCTTTTCTTAGATCTGCAGGATGAGTGGATGTGGCTCTGTCCCACCTCTCAGTAAATCTAGTGCCTCTCTAGTTCCAGCTTTTCAGCCAGGTGTGCGCCAATATTCAATAATTTACAAAGAACACTGCCTGTTTTCCATCAATGTTTCTGGCTTTCACACAGCTCACTAGCAAGTTTCTATCTTCCCAGCAATAGGAATATAGAGAAAAATTCATATTAAATAAAGCAAACTCAAAAAAAAGTCAAATGCATTTTTATATCTTTCTCATTTCCATTAAATGGAACCTACCTAGAGCTGTAATATCCCTAAATTTCTAATAACAGACCCCTAACATCAACACACAATAAAAACAGAGGAAATATCTAAGTCAAATCATTGTTTTCAATGYAATTAAAACACACCAGTGATATCTTTAAGTGAGATAAAGCAGGGTGTGTCTGCTGATGGCACTGGAAGCCAAGGCTGTTACAGCACCACAGATGAGAGGGTGTGCTASCACTTGGAAACCCAACTGGATAACAGGGAGAGCAACTCTTTTAGCACTGCTTTGGATTTCAAAGCCTCTCCTCACCTGACTTACCAGAACAAGTGTTCTGTTTATTAATAATCCCCTGATTTCTATAGAAACAACTGAAACAAAGAGAAATTTCCTGTGCTTTCCACTGCTGAAGTTCAAGTGCATGACTGCACAACTAAAATAAATRCCTAGGAATATTTGAAAAATAATATAATTATCTCCAAAATGTCCTAGAGCAAATGGGTTTTTATTGCATTCGTTACTTGTGACCTCTTGGCTCAGTAATTCAGCAGAAGGTGACTGCAACCACTTTCCATCTAATGAAAGGGGGAAATGCTGTTTGGTTTGTGGGTATCTCTGCAAATCTCAAATGATTGTTTCTCTGAAACGGAGGAGGAGATATTGTACACAAAGATGCACAGCCAGAGGATTGTGTAGCCACAGGACAACACAAATTATTGCATTGGGCAAAGCTAAGAGACACTATCCAAAATTCCCAGCTCAGTGTGGAAAAGGACTTGGCACATTCCTCAGAAAGGAAAATACACATGCCAAAGCAATAMCTAATGTATTAAAAACAGATAATCAATATGAACTGCCACTGGCAATCAATAAATAATTGACTTTTCTAATGGAAACAATTCAGAGAGGCCCAAGTGCCCTAATTGCCAGCTCACCTGCACTRACAGGCACCAGCACAGAAATGTGGCACTCAAAGCCTGGCTCAGCACACAGGAAATTCCCTGCTCAGACTTACTGGGGAGATCTACCAGTCCACAGTTTCCACCCAAAAATGCACTGTCTAAATGAGATTCTGGCCCAGTAACTCCTCTTTCTGATTGCTGCCACCAGTTTGGCATCACAGATTCACCCACCACAATTACACTCTCACATTGTATTTTCACTTTCCCTGTGTGCTGCAATTAAAAATCCCAAAGGGAATTAACTAATCTTTCATTACAAACGTTTTTACCTGCCCCTGAAAATTTCTGCTTCTTTAAACTCCATCAGATAGCATGGCTAGCTTGGGTTTCAGCCTGTCAGKGAAGGAAAAAACACACAAGAAGATTGTGGTAATGGAGACCCCAGCTGACACCTTCCTTTGTAATGTGCTTCATGTGCCTCAGATCTTTTCATTAAACAATTCAGTGTCTGAAGAGGGGAGGACAGGACAAGGAAGAAATTGATTTTAGAATTCATCATTAAATGCCCTTGGGTGGTTATTTTTTTCCCCTTTTTCCCCCTCTTTGTTTTTCTAATAACAGTGTGGCATTGTCTGTGGACAGAATCGAAGAGAGGACATCAGAGAAGTCAGATCTGTGGAGAAYTGGTGTCAATACATAAATTTTACTGTTTAAAATCCTATCATATTTTCTGGGAACTCTTCATGGAAGCTGATTTTTTTTTTTCARTGCACAAAAATATCCCCACATTCCTGCCCACACAAAAGAGGGATTTTTCCTGAAGTGCTCTCCAAGTGCCTGGGCTGGGCTGGCCTTTCCATCTGCAGGGGCTGGCAGGTCACAGGCAGCAGCACTGCCACAGCCTCCTGAAAGCATTTCCAGCTYTATGAACAAACTGACAGCAAGCACGTGGAGTGTGAGCCTGCAGTTCCATTGCTGTGAGCAGCATCAGCTCAGTTATTGCCTCCTGCAATCTCCCCTCTGCTGTTTCGAATGCAAAGAGCACTGATGAACATTGATGGCCTCAACACTAATTTTTAACCTATTTTGGTACTAAGTCCAGGGGCTGCCATCTGAAGACAATGAGCTGTCAGTGGCACAGATGTGTTTTAATCCCACAGAACTACAAGGAGAGGAATCTGCACAATGTCTGAGTTAATTCCATAAAGATGCCTTTGTCCTCAACGATGCTAAAAAACTCTTGTGAGAAGAGCCCACAGTTCTGTTTTGCCTGATGTAGTGTAAGCAAATAAACAAATCAAGGAGCTGTGTCCTGTCACAGAGATTACCTTGTGTTTGGAATTTCAGAGAAGCATCAGCAAGTTTATGTAAACATGTATGGGAAATGAAGGTTTTGTCATGGAGGGAAGATTTGCCTGGAGAAATACTCTTGGATGGATGCTCTGTGAGAAGCAGCCCTTCAAAACATCCCGATCTGGCACAGTCTGGGTCCCCTCTGCTCCAGCTGAAGCCAAGGGCAGCACAGAGAACCTGGCAGGGTCACCAGAGCCAGTTCCCTGTGGCTCAGGGGCAGTTTTGGAATGGCACCTGGAAGGGCCCTTCCAGAGCAGCAGTGAGACTCCAAGGTGGTATTTATGATGCAGAGAACACAGAGCAGTTACTGGGTGCCTGGCAAACTGTGCCTGGCAAATTGCAGGCATTGGGACTTTTGGGTTGTTTCAYTCCTGTTTGTTAAATCATTGAGAACTGGTTCTGATTTCCCAAAAATCTATTTTTAAGTCAAAATGCAGGCGTGCAATTTCTGATTTGTTTATGAGCCAATCACTTGAGGCAGTTTGTCTCTCTGGACAAGAGGATGAGGAGGGCTAAAAGAAATAGTTTTGCCACCTAAACCATTGCAGATCCAGCACAAACAGCCCCCTGCCTGGAGTGGTTTCATTGTCACTTCTGGTCAGTCCATCAGACAAAACCCTCTCCATCCATTYCCCACCAGGAGCAGGGTCCTGTCCCCATGAGCAGCTCACAGCCAGCACCAAACACCCCTGAGCCCCAAGGAGTCTCTTATCTCCTCCTGCTCTTATCTCCTTCCAGCCTGAACACCAACACAGAGGCTTGAAATTCTACTTTACACAGACCCTGAGGTTATTTCTCAGAGAACTTTTCAAGCTAAGGGGTACAGAGGAATTAAAATCCTGTCTGTGGTGCAGCACCTCTGAGTTACAATATTCCCTTACAGGCTGTTTTTATCCATCTGTGTCAATGACACACAGGGAGCCAACCACTTCAGCTATAATTGCTGAGAGTGTAGGTACAAATAAAACCCATTTTTTCTCCTTAGTATATACAACATATGGAGCAGTGCTGTGGGGTCAGGAGAATTGTGTCTCAGTGTTTGTGGGCAGGTTTCTGATCCAGGTTTTATTTTTTGGTCCTGCAAGCTTTCAAGGAGTTATGACACTGTTGTTTCTTTTCAGAATGCCTTGATTGAGATCAAAGTTCAGGGGTTGTATTATGTTACCCAAAGATTGCTTTGCTCCTGCTCTTTCCAAAGAATTGCASGGATCTGAGCTGAGCAGCTGAAGAGGCAGCAAGCCTTGGCTTCATTTTTGCTTGAATCCAAATTGGGACTAATGAAATACAATAAAGCTGATGTAAAAGAGAGGAGAGTGCAGCCCACAGTTTTTCCCCTTGTTTTCCTGCYGTGTTGTTTACAGAGTGGTTAAAAAAGAGTTACTGGAAAGATGAAAATTGTTTCAAACTGTTTTCATTGTTGTATTTTCTTCACTGCTCCTGCTTTTCAGGCCAAAGACTTTCAGGGTAATTCTGACTTCAGTGCCCTTTATACTTATCATATAACTCCACAAGGGAATTATCATATGCAGGGTAATTAAGCATCTTTGCTGATGGTGGGCTTTGACTATGGCAAGATTCTTACAGTACTAGTCTTATTTTCTGAACTATTTTGTCATTTGCTAATTAGAATCTGGCCTTAAGGTCTTTCAGGAACATTTTCCTGAACTCATCTTATTATCCAAAACTTTTCTCTGAGTTTTCCCAGCCATCATATAGCAGCTAATTGCTAATGTATATATTCACTTACAGCAGAACCTTTGCCCTTAAGTGAGGAGCTTTTTCCTACAGCCCTCTTTTCCTCCAATGAAAAGTTGAAAACTGTTACCCTGAGAAGGACAGAGAATGGATTTGTTGTCAAAACCAGCATTATTCTGTTGCTATTTCAGGGTGTGGRTACTTCATTCTGGGGATGCTGCATATGAATATCCCCAAACCCCCTAGACCTGAGCTGAGATCASAAACCAAGGGCTGCACACAGCTGAGAACAACAACATCACTCCAAGGTGGAATCATGGCTTGGAAGTATTGGAGCAGAATTCAGGGAAGTAGATCAAGGTAAAGAGTTTAATTGTGTGAAGACTATTCTGTTTTACTTTACACACATGGATTTTCCYTGTAAAGCTAAAGGACCACTCGAATATTTAAAACTAAGCACACAATTAAATCCTTCCCTGGGTTTAACCCAGACTGCTCAGCCACTTGCTGTATGATCCCTCTGGAGAGCAGTTCCTTTGTCTTTTGAAAGCCAATTTGTCCATCCTTAATGAATCACTCCTTGCCTCTGTGCTGTGTTTTATTTCACTGGTTTTTATGAGATGAAAWGACCATCCTGCCACCCTTCAAAGACTTCTGACAACCCCAATATCCAGCCCAGGGCAGCACTGATTCCCCATTCCTGGCAGGATGAAGATCCATACCATCACCTCGGGAGCACAASGTGTGAAGTGCATGATCACACTGCCTCTGCCAAACTGAGCAAAAAAAGGCAAACACAGAGGAGGATGAGAAGGGAGGTGAGTCAGCCACCAGCCCMACTTTATCATGGTACAATGTTTCTGTTCAGCTCCACAGAAATACAAACCACGAGGGGATAGAAAGAGAAAAAAATCACTAACAGGCTTGTGTACTTCATAAACACAAACCTAAGAGAACTGCAGCTCTGCAAACAATCTGCCTAGCACTGACAAAACATTTATTAAATCAAACAAGATGCTTTTGGCACTTCCAAAACAATTGAAATGAGAGGCAAAAGGATGAAGTGAGGATCTCAGTGGAAGTATCTGAAGGCAAAGGTATCAAAAATACCCAAGGCACAGGACCCTCTAAATGTTATTTTTGYTCATTTTCTAGCAATTCATTTGCTTTATCACGGGCATAAAAGTTGATGACAGCCCAACTCTCTTAAGCACTAATTAATTCTCATGATAAAATAAACATTGTCCAGTTCTTAGCTCGTTCCTTACTATGGGAAAACATCTGACAGTTGCAAGAGACAACTGTGCTTTTCCAAGAGGAGAGAAGAAAGTTTAAACAAACTAAAAAAACCTCTGACAGGTCCTGAAATTGGGAATGGGGAAAAAAATCTGGCTGGATCAGAGCTGGAATGTGGGAACTGTGAAAAACAGGAATGGGATCACACCTAGAATGAAGGATGGCAGATAACCYGGACTGGATTCCTGCTGGAATATGGAATGGGAGAAAACCCACACTGGATTAAGGTCAGAATACAGAATGAGGAACAGCTCATTCCATATTCTGACCCTAATCAAGCTCCAGAGAACTGAATGAAAGTGTTCAAAACACCTGTCCCATGGCAGCAGCAAAAATGGATGTGTTCCTGTCCCCCTCAGTGCAGGGACACACCTGAGGTGCCAGTGGCCACACTTCCCCTTGGATCAGAGCAAGGGCAGAGCCCCCAGCAGCTGGAAAGGCTCCTGTAGCAGGTACAGGAAGAGCAAGGAGGAATCAGGATCTAAGATATTTAAAGAGCTAAAGCAATCCCTCTATCTGATTTAACCTGTATTACAGCTCTTTGGGTTCACTCTTGCCATTCCCCTCKCTGGTTCTTACCAGAGCACTGAAGCTGAGGAGAATTCAGCTGGGTTTTGCCCATTTCAGCTCRGGCAAACTGGCAAACAAATGCCAACACAGTTCTGGATCTTTTAAAGATTGCAGCTTGGTTTTCTACAGAATAATTCCAGCACATGGTGTGTTTTTCAGGAGAGGCATCTAAAATCCACGGGAGCAACACCAATTCTGCCAARAAGGAGAAACCTCTTACTTGCATTAAAGCAGCAAAACAACTCCAGAAGCACCATCTGAAGCAGAAGCCTCCAGCTCATCAAACCTACTGTACATGCATTATATGCATCACTGCTCCCCAGAACAACAAAAAATAGCCTGTGGCTGTAAGAAAGTACAAGTTGGGAAGGCAGATTTTATCTTTTTACTCTGTCCCTGACTTGTGGTGGAAAGACAAAGCAGCTGTTGCAGGGACCGTGCAGGATCTTAGAAGAATCAAACCCAGGGGTGCAGATGGAGAACAATGTCTTGGCCTCATTTAATGAATTTGTCTCTCTGGMTTGAATAAATTTGGTTGTGTGCAAGAGTTTTCCCTCTGACAGACTTCAGAATTAGCTGTGCTGGTAAAACTGCTGAGGGAAGTGTGAGCAGTGTGTCCACAGCTGAAATGGGTACTGTAATACTGAATGACATTTGATATTTTTGGCACAAGAATGGTACTTAAGTTATTTTAAGYTATCACACTGCACCATGCAATGGCAGAGAGGAGCCAGGATGATAAAATACCAGCTCCATATTCCTAGGCCTATTCTGCCCAGCTATTTTTAGGTATTCAGGTTGCTATCAGCTCTTATCCCATTTCCAGGGGAAATAACATGACAGACCAACAATTCAGTGGAGGGACTCAGAGCAGCCTGTCAGGCTCAGGCTGTCAGAAAGACCCAGTTTGTTGGTATTCAAATTACCTGGGAGCTGGGTGACCTGAATGTGGCTCAAAAGGCTAAAAAGAAATCACCTTCCTGAATAACCAAAGGGAAGYCATGCAGGAGAGGTTGGGAGGAAAGGAGATACTCATGAACTTATCTTCTTCCTCTCTACCCAAAGAAAATCAAAGTAATATTCAGGATATTGAATTCCAACAAGATACCCATCTGTGCAGACTTCCCTCAGATGGGAACTAAGTGGCGGAAAAGTGGCTCTGGAATTTTGTTTCTGCAGTTTCTAAACCAGACCATTTCATAATTGGATCTCTGATACCTGTGATCAGATATGGCACTCGCAGCAAATTCTGAAAATACACACATTTCTCTCAGGGAACAAGAAGAAAAACCTTGCAGAGGTTAGCAGTAAAATAAAAGGWAGGAAATGGCTCTCAGCCTACCTCAAAAATTGTATATATTTTAAAGTTCTGGCTGTGCCTCAGCACAAGTACACATAACCTTTAATACCTACATTGTTAAGATTTCCAGTTAAGAAAGTGCTATTATCTGTCTTTTATAGATAGGGAACAGCACACAGAGAGCCTGACTAGCTTGTTCAGTGTCATAAAGAGATCACACAGCAGAGCTGAGAATTAAACTTTGTTCTCAGAGCTCTCCAATAAATGCCATTGTTCATGAGTTCTTTAAATAAAAAGCATTTAATGTGAAAAAAAAGAGGAGGCAAGGGAAGAGGAGTTTTGTATCACCAGAGATCAAGAATTGGAAGTGTTAGGAGGAAGAAAACTCAGTGGAATTTAATGTGGGAAAGTGTTATAAGGGACTTCMAATAAATAAATTAATCTGCCCACTAAAACCAAACCAACAAGAAAACCTAAGAGGGAGATTATTCTTTAAATGGAAAACCACATTTTTAATGTAAAGCAGAAAATTAAACCTTTTTCATTCCCAAATAATGTTGAAAARTATATCAGAATATATCATAAGGCCTTCATATCATTTAAAGGGGAGTTCTGATTCAAACTTGTTATCCATTCTACAATGTTCCAAATGACCAAAAAATCCCACTCCATTTATTATGTTCTTATTATGTTACCAGTTTATGATTTATTTACCAGTTCTATAATGATAAAAGCTCATCAGTTAGGAGGTGCTCATTGAGAATGCAAGGTTGAAGAGAGTGGTTTTTTCAACTTGAAATAATCAATAATTTAGTTTTGATCAATTCTAATTTCTATGCAAATCAATGTGGGAACCCTGGCCCATCTGTTAAGTGAAGCCCACACAGAATGAACTGGATCACACGAGCAGTCTAAATTAAATTCAGGCTTTTAACTCCATGCTGAAGGGAGAAATGACCTGGGATGGTCCAAAGTTGGGCTCAGTGACACCAGGAGTGGGGCCCAGTGGCAGAATCAGGAACACTGGAATGCCAAGTGTTCCCCCAAATATCCCAGGAGCAGCTGAACAGCACAGGGGGTGATGCACTTTTCATACCTTGAGCACTTTTAAAACACATTCTCTGCAATGTGGCCCTTTCCCTAAGAATTCTGTTGCACTTTCTGCATTTATTTATGCACACCACATATTCATGCCTGTCAGGAGACGTCTGCAGGAAGATTTACTTTACTGGACTCCAAATGATGCCTCTTTCACTGGTGCTGAAACACAAACAGCAAAGCTTCCCATGCTTTAAAACCATCCCCATTAGCACAACCTTCTTAATTCCTGCTCCAGRATGGATTTGTAGCATGGCTTAAGGGAAAGAAATCCTATAGAAATCTGTGATCTGGCCTGTGTCTCCAATTTTGCCTCCCAGCAAATATTTTCTGTTTGCTTCCCCATTATTCCTCAGTGAATCCTCTGCAGTAACAGAGTTCACGTGGGATGGTTTATGTTCATCAGCATCTCCTTGGAAGGCTACAATTAAAATCTTTCCCTGCTCCTRAATGTTTCCACTGCTGTGTGCTCTCCAAATGAGCATTGCAAATGAACAGTGAGGAAGGGAGCACACACACAARCAGAAAAGAATACAGARAAAAAATCCYGTGCACTTTCCTCCTTAAATCACARTAAAGATCATAAAACCCCCACGAAAACAAGGGAATAATCCTCAATAGCTTGGAGCTTACACTGACAAACTGCATGAAATCTTCCTTCTGGTGTTTCCTTCCCCTCCTTTAATTTAGTTGTAAACTAACTTGGAATAAATCCTGGAGTCTCCAAATACACATTGGAACGAGCGTGAGACAGGGAAAAAAATCTGCTTAGAAACAATCTGCATGTAAGGTGGCATTGTTCAAAGGAGAATTTCTCCAAGCAATCCTCTGACTGTGTCTCCATGAGAGGGACTCTGTTCATCATCTAAAAGGCTGTAATTAATTGGGAAAAAAATAACTGAAGGTGATTACTGGGAAACACATGGGAGGTGAGATAGACTAGTACATTTATTTCCAAGAGGTGATGTGGGAAGTATTGCATTTCCTTGTCCAAATAACCTTAGTTAATCAACATTGATCAACTCCTGCTCACATATATGCTCATCTTATCAGTTTATCAGCATCTCCAGGCTCTGTGCCAATTGTTCTGACGTGTTCTCAATAAATATAATAATAACAAAAAGGACAAAATAATAAATTGAAAGATCCATCTTTCAGTGACTACTGCCACCTCAGKAGATCAATACATGTCATAACATTCTTATCACTTGGAAAACAGAAATCTTTTTATGGCAATAAATCTTCAGTATTTTAGTTATTAATTCAGATCAGTCATGATGGACCCATGGAATTTCAGGCTGGCACAGGAAAAACCTCTAAAATTAGTCCAAAATAATTGTGAAAACCATGTGGTCTTAAGTTAAAACTTTCACCTTCATGGGWTTCACAGGTTTGAGATTTTTGCCCAGATTTTCAATGCCTATTTAATGGGACAGATTCTGGTTTTATTTTGTGGTGGAATTCTGTAAAATAAGTAAAATAAAACTAATGTGCTGTTTTATATTACTGTCAATCAGAGAATAGTCAAATCCTGCTTTTTGGAACTGGAACATGACAATTGTCACAGCAAACARCACAGTACTGCCAAATACAGGGTAGGTTATTGCTGCTGGGAGCCATGAGCAATAGCAGGTGTTACAACACAAACTGTTGAAGTTTGTGTGGGTTTTTTTCCACATTTCCACACTAGGTAATTTTTTTTTATCTAGTAGAACTAGATGCTGCAATTGTTTTTGATATTGATGATGATTATAGCTATCTGTAGTTAGTGAGAAGCAAATTCCAGGTCATCTTGGCTTTTAACACTGTAGCCCTCTCAGTGTTTTTGTAGAGTGATGTAATTTTTCCTTYAAAGATRAATTTAACTATTGGACTCAATGTTCTTCAAGGTCTTTTCCAACCTAAAAAAYTCTCTGAYTCTATGRCTCTACAGATCAACTCATTTTCCTGATGAAACATTGATAGCAACTGTCTGGTTGTGCTAAATCATGACTCAGGAATTTCTGTCATTATCTGCCAATTCACACAGAGCACCAACCAGGCTTTAAAAGTTACATCTGTGCACTTCTCTTKGAGCCTAGGAGCTGCTGCTTCGACTGGGAAGGCTGGAAGAAAACTTGGATATAAAAATTATATATAGATTGTGTATGTTCATGAAAAAAAGATGGCATCAAATAYAGTCAACTTTTCTCTCACCCAAGGCTTGGGATTTACACAGGGCATATTTCAGGGAAAGGCTGGGGTTGTATTTTATATCTGGCTGCACCAGCAGAGCAGCAATACTAATCTCTGGCACAGGGGAAAGCTGTCATGTCAGACAAACTCCAGCTGTCCACTCTGCCTGTCACCTCCTTCAGCTTCCAGGCTGCAGCAGGGGATGGAGGGGTCTGAGAGCAGCAGCACCCRAGGGACAGGAGCAGAGCAGGAGCTGCTGAGCAGGGGGAGGCTGGGGACAAAGGGACACAGGCACATTAGAAGTGAGAAAAGCACTAMGAGAGGGTAGGATGGGCAGAGAATAAAAGCCTGGGCAGGGAGTGGAAAGAGAACGCGACGATAAAGAGAAAAGCCACTGGGTGTCCCTTGGGGGGATTTGCTTTTTGGGAAGCACAGGAAGTTGATGCACACTGATTTTGGTGGGTTCTCAGTGTGCAGGTGMCTTTAAGGGGAAGCTGGATGGGCCCTGGCTGGCTGCCATGTCCCTGGAAGATTCCTGCCCCGCAGCAATGACATCAGGACATGCAGGATGGGCTCCAGCTGATGTCACCGTCTGGGGCTCCCAGCCATGGGGCTCTCAGGAAGTGCCAAGGTAAAATTTGTGGAAGGCAGTTCAGAGAGAACAGCAGGAGACATCTGCCTCTGCAATGTGAGACATCCTCTGAGCACCCACACCTCAAGGTGAACAAAACCTTAACATTCAACACACAGGTGTTCTGCGTTCATTAATATGCAGAGTAACACAGGAATTTTTCAGGTTCAGGTTCACTCCAAGTTTATGAAAAACCTGGTTTGGGGATGTTTCTCCAGTTGGCTGATGGAGTGGTGACAGAAAGAGAAGCCAGGAGGCCTGGACACTCTGTGAGAGCACAGTCACAACAAGTGACAGAGGCCAGGCAGCACCCCCTCCCAGCCTGTGAGGAAGAAACTGCACCAATTTCATTCTCTAGGGATGAGTTTTTGTGGTTGGGAAAGCTGGGAGAGATTTTACTTCACTCTGAGAATTAAAGCACTGAACATTCTCTGCAGCTTTATGCTTAGTCTGGTTCTTTCTGTTTCTCTTAGTTTGATAAAACTTTGGGCTATAATTAAGCACCCCACAGCGTCACCCCAGTTTTCAGAGGTCTGGAATTTATTGTCGTGTGTCTTTTTGGGAAATTTTAAATTGCTTTTCAGTCTTTTGTCAGAAGTTGTATGTACYATACTGCTGAAAAAAAAGTTTCCTTTCAGTATAAAAAACCAGCTTCTTAGAAAATAACAGTATCTATAAAGCCATTTAATTTTCTTTCAAGAAGGGTCCTCCCCTTCACTTTAGCTTTTGTTTGGCTTCTTTTAAGATTTCCAGATTTGCAGACGTGCAGATTTGAAAGGYTGGTTCATTACTTTATTCCCTCTCAATCATTTCATCAACTGATCACACCATGATACATGATGAAACTCAAATTCCCAGGAACAAATGAAAACAACCTCTAAAAAATATGGAACTGATCAAGAGTCAAATARATTTTAAACCTGTTTTAAGCTCCAAAGAAAGCAGAGTGTTGTGCTTTTCTGTGTCTGTATTTCTGTTCTCTTTRCCAAAAGGCAGGAGATCAGTCTGGAAGGAGGAAATGCCCAACCCATGGGCAGTTCTAGGATGTGACACAAGAGGCTCAGTAAGAGTGGAAAAAGAGAAAAATGCAATGCAGAGCTGAACCTGCCTCATTCAAAACAGACCACAAGAACGTGTTACAATCACAGATTGCTGCTGAAACAATGACAAGCAACTCTCACAACATTTCTGTCATTCCTCTGAGAGTYTGTGTCCACAGTTAATTTTCAGTACTTCCACTGAATCCCATATTAACTGAATCCTTCCAGTGATATTTTAATTAAAACATCAGGACTGCATACAGAATATTTCAGCTAATTTAAAACATGCTCACTGTGCTCTGATTGGATTTCATTACAACTCACTGCAGATGTATTAAAACTTCCCAATTTTATTTTTGTCTGCAATTTTCCCTGTGASTGATGTTTCAAGGGCATATCAGAAGCACACCAAACCAAGACAGACTATTCAGCAAAACAAAGCTTTTCCAGTGCTGAGYAATTAAAGCTCTGCAAGGCTTCCATGGCTCTGTGCAGAGCTTAAKCCTCACTAAAATTTAAAAGTAATGGAGAAAAAAAAATCTATTTACCACCATTAAGTAATTAAATCTATTACCACCATTCAGCAAGTCTGAATTAGTGCTGTATTCTTGACTCTATTGCCAAGAAGTCATTAGGAATCTCCACATGCAATGGGGGAGGAAGGTTTTGTGGCCAGAGTGTGGCCACATATTCAAGGGGTGACCACAAACATTGGGCTTAAACTTCACYCTCTATTTTAACTTCTAAATAAGGATGGTAACACCTAGGTCCTGGAATTACAGAATGCCAAGAGGTCTGCAGCACTTAAAGAAAATACAACAATTATCATAGYTTTAATATATTTATASTACAGCTAAAACTGGCTGTGTATTTACTAAAAGGAGTCTGCACCTCAAGGAACAGARTTCCAATCTGAAATAAAGAAATTAAGAATACAAAGAGTTCATCATTACCCTGGGAAACTCAATGTGGTGGGGTGACTGCATTTATTATAAAGCATCTTTTGTATCTCCTGCAGATTTCTCCAGCTTTGGTGTTGGCAATTCCTCAAGATGAAACCATAGGCTGAACAAAGGTCATTGGATAAAGTTAATATAGTTTAGTGTGTTGCAATATATGAAAACCCCCACAAATTTTCTCCCACAGTTTTTCATTTCTCCAAGTCTAAATTAAACTTCCAGCATGGTATGCTGCATAGAGCCTGGAGCTGCCACTAATATACCTGTTTCCATGTGGAGAAGCAATTGTTTCTCAAGAAAAGATTATGAAGCCAACAGAAAGAGAGTGGGGATGAATCTGGTGAAGTTGCCCRAAGTGGAACTCAGCCCTTTTTGCATGATGTATCCTGCTTTGCATTCTTGTGTCMTGTAAAAGGTTGATAATCTACATAAGCTGCCAAAAATAAACAACAAGAAGAAAGAAAGGAAAATAAAGGCTTGCTTGTCACATATCCAGTAGGTTTTAGCAAACCCCAAATCAAGCAATGTACAAAATTTAATACAAATCTGCCCTTGGGGAGTTTTGTCACTYGCTGTTGTTTCCAGCAGAGCAGTCAAAGCCACCCCTTCCATGAGCACTCACAAGAAGTGGAAATAAAACACCCCTAAATTTGTGCCAATCACTGAAACCCTGCCATTTCAGTGGGAAAAAACTGGGTAAACAAAATGTTCAAAGATGTTTTTCTTTAATTTGCTCCAACAGAGACAGGGAGTGCCCAGACAATGAAGGGATCCATGGATTAGTCACAGGCTTTGTTCATGCCATGCCTCTGCTCAGTTCAACCTGCCCTCCCTGACCTGCCTTCAAGATGTGTTATCATATTTTCTCCCAGTATTATTTTGGAAAAAAAAAATAAACAAGACAAGCAATTCTTTTTTATTGATTTCTTCTGCCAGATTTCTTGATGCAGAAATATATTTTATGATCAAACTCCAGCCTTTACTTTTATGATAGCAAACAATATACAGAACGTTTTTTGCTATTTTTTTTCAGGAAGAATTTGTGCACATGTGGTGAAGGAGGTAGAAGAAATGGRTTGTTTCAAATAATTCAAAGTTCAATTCTCTATGCATTTCCAGTTCAGTTCCTTCARCCTGCTTAACAACAACCATCACTAGAGGTTAAGAGTCTATTATTGCCCAGAAGGCAAAAAAAAAAAAAGTGGAAATAAACTTCTTCCCAACTTTCCTGCCTAATTGCCAATTAAATATTAATTAAGTCTTACTTAATACACAGATCTGCAATGCAGCTGAGTGCCACCAGAGCATGAGTCACAGCTCTCTGTGACTGGCTCATGAAGTCACCACGATGTCAGCCTGCACACACAGGCATGCACAAGTTTACATCCACTGAAATTAATTCTTAGTGTAGTTTTTAACATCCTGAAAAACTGCAAATAACCCTCCTGCCCTTCAGGATGCCTGCAGACATCCCTGTGTCTCCAATACTAAACAAGGGCTCTGTTTCTGTGTCTCTCCTTCAGGAGAAGGTCGTGTGGCTTCTCATCCCTGCAAGAGAAGGACTGGCTAAATCCCCAAAAATGTGCAGCAGGTCCATGCCCTGTCACCTCAAACTGAGCCAGGYTGGATGGCTCCCAGAAGAATATTCMAGAGATTGATTTAAAGAAACAGAAWGAGAAATCTGCTCWTCCTTTAGGTGCTGACCATATGGACTATAAAGGAGTCAAGATCAGTTAATATCCACYAGATGTATTTATAAAATAAAGCTAAAAGGGAGGGGTTATACAGAAAGCCCATCTTTTATTTAGTCAGGGAATAGGCAAGGATGGAAGAAAGGATCATATGCAGCACCTGACTGCTACAGAATGTGGAATCACAGCACTCATCTATAATTTAAGAGTTACTGCAACAGTTCATATGCAGCTACTTCTCATGGATTTCACCCCAGCAGCCAGAGGAACACTGACAGAAGGTTTTCTGTCCTTCACAAAGTGATGRTGGGCATTATTTTTCTGGAAATTCTTTTTAAAAAGACAAAGATAGAGAAATATGCAGCCCYACAGATTTTTGAGAGCAGGGCTGACTGACAGAATGGCTTTGAGACCACCGAGTTCTTGGGAAGTTGTTTGTGATGGGTGGGGGGAAAGCAAAGAACCTGCTCAGATAAAAAAGGCAGAAATTACAAAGCAAGCTATAAACCCAAGTATTCATACACAAACCCTACACAAGTGCATCAAATCATCATTTTATCTACACTGATTTGATTTATAAAGAAAATTCTTCAGATAATTTTAGTGGAAACATGAATTAAATGTCTGTTTGTTCAAATGGTGGCTCCTTCTCTTGACAGCAATGGTTGAGGGTGAGGAACCAACAGACCCCACCCTGCTCAGTCACCCAGGGCTGCCTGCACACCTTGGCATTAGAACACAACAAACACTGAGCAGGGTGTTTGATGCCTCTCCTCAGAAATGGGAAAACATGGATTTTCTCTAACAAACATCTTGGGAAAAGAAGCCTGGTGTTGTCAAATATTGAGTAACTTGATCAATATGCAGCACTAAAGAAAGCTGAAGCACTCTAAAATACCATTGCCTCAGCAGGTATGAAAAGCTGGAGTTCAGCCTCACAGGTTTTTCAGGGGGGAAATGCAGCAGGTTTAATTTTTCTTTTCATGAAAAGGACTGTCACAATAAKAACTGGCCTCAGCAGAAGCTCTTAGGTGCACAACAGAGAAAATCATGAAGAATATATACTTAAATAGCTAAAATGCATCTTAGAAAGTCCTGCCTTTCCTAGCTTCAAGAAAAAACCTCTGTGTATTTCTGTATAGAAGAAAATATGTCTCAACATTTCCCTGGAGTAGGAATGTTTACAAAAATTGTAAATATACTACAAATACTGAGAAAAAAATATTATTTGCTTATGATACTTTTCTAGCTTGAGATTTGCATTTAATGTCACTTAAACAATGCAGAGGGAAGTGGAGATGTCAGCTTTCACAGTTTCCTGGTTTTAAATACACACACAATAACACAAACATGTTTTCTACAGTTTCTCCACCATAAATGCAGTGTATTCCCATTTCTTAGARCAAACCCCAGGTATATCCATGACAGGTACTTTGTTGAATCTTATCTTCAGTTCTGCTTTTAGAATGGTTTTATTTTGAAAAAAAAAAGGGAAAAAAAAATATGTATACACACACACACTTTCTAGATCAAGGATCTTTTCCTCAATAAATGAGCTCTTGCCAAGAAGCAGCAATCAAGTAAAGAGTAAGACAAAATCTTTGCCTACTGCCAAAATTCTCAGCTYCAGGACACACTAAGTRCACAAGGGAGGTGCAGAGAAGGCTGGGATCATTTACATCTTCCYAGTTATCAGAGAGAGAAATTCACTGGAGCACTGGAACTCTAAGGAAAAGCCAAATCATGAGATTTCCAGTAACATTCACAGGGTCCACCAGAGCCTTTTCCTTGGCAGGACTGAGCTCTGATGTTCCAGTGCTGCATTTGCAGSTTATTGTGCCTCTCTCCTGCCCTCACACAGCCCTGGATTCTCTTACTGAATGGCATCACAGCTTGGCTTTGCTTTGG
>CADDXX010000158.1:684835-852026 GCA_902810485.1 Alauda arvensis | reverse complement strand
CATGAACCATGGCATGAAGCACAGGGCACAGCTGGAGCTGAGCTGGAGGCTGATTTGTTCCAGGCTCCTCAGGTGCCATCCCAGGCCCTGGGGGAGTCTCTCCCTGGTGCATCCAGGGACTCCCAGCCCTCTGCCCACTGCTGCATTTGGGGGATTTCCCAAACCAGYTCCAAGTCAGCCCAGAGGCCACTGGAGCTGCCCTCCAACCAAAGCATTTTTCTGGTGAAAATGAAGACCCAAATGGCTGCAGACTGCCCAATGAAGCTACAGCTCCCCACACAGCATTTTTTAAAGGCAGGAAACAAGCCAAATGCAAACAGAGGTTAATGCAATATATACAAGGAGGAGAAATAAGATTAAATGTGATGTATGTGCCAAGAGGCCTTCTGCAGGCAAGGAAAAAAGAGAATAAGGTTAACATCTTTGATTTTTCTCTCCCCGTCCCCAAGAGCTGAGAGGAGTCGTCACAGCAGCAAGGTCAATTCTAATCTTATTTCCTTATTCCTCACAGTTATTTCATTCCCTCCTTTCCCTTCATATTTTAAACTTCACAGGAAAAAAAAAATTCCAGAAATTTCAATCCAGGATCAGTTAGACATCATGGGAGCTCATTTTAAATAATTAACAAGGATGGGATGTACAAAGAAACCTCTTTAAACAATAGCCACCTGCAAGAAATACYGTAAGAAAATGCACCCTTTTCTGCTTCTGAATGATTGCTGCCTCTCTTGAAAACATTAACATTTTGCACACACCAAAAAAATGATGCAATTAGCAAGAACTTTCTCTATTTCTGTTCTCATTATTGCTGATTACCAAAAATTGTCAGGCAAATAATGGCTGCTTTCCCTTCTTATGATCAATTTGTTCACCCTGCATCTGATTTCTCTGGCAMTGAACTCAAATGTAGCCTCTTGTGTCTGTGGCACTTTGTGAGAGGGAGAGCATGGGGGGGAGAGAGAGTGAGAGAAATTAAACAGCAATTATGTGTAAAGTGTCAGAAAGTGTTTAAGTGATCTGTGCCAAGAATTTTACTTCAAAGCCTGCAATTTTTTAAAAGATCTTTGTTAAAATCTCAGGTCCTAGAATCATCTGATTAATCCTGACTTCATTTATTAATGATAACAATGAATAAAACCAGCTTCTCACATAGCAGAAAGACTGAAAGCACGTTCTCAGTATCTCTGAAATGACTAAAATGCTTAAAAGTTCCAAATAAAGTCACCCCYTCCCAACAAAATTTTAAAAGGGAGACTTCAAATCTCGTAATTTCAAAGCCACTCATGATTTTGGGGTGATAACATTCATTTTTTAATAGCAGGGCAAGACTGTTACCATGGCAGCTGGCAAGAAATGGGGATTGCTTCCACTTGAACACCAAAGCACAGCCAAGTTTTCAGCAGTTGCAGAAAAAGCTATCTGGGAACAGGGTTGGAAATAAAAAAATAACCCTACAAAACCACCCAAAAAACCTGTGCTGAGTTCTGCAYTGCCAGAGCTATTGCTGTTACCAACTCCCCACTTTAAATGTGTTTGGCACAAACCTCTCTGCAGTCAATCTCTGCACTGCTGCAGAGACACCCCAGTGTTTTTCAGGGGGGCACGAAGGGTTTCTCTTGCTTGAAGCATTTCATGCCCTCGAGGTGAGGGYAGAGCTGAGCAGGCTCATCCCCTGCCTGGGAGAACACCCCCAGCCCCCTCCAGGGAGCTCTTCCCTGAAGGCACAACTGCACTTCCCATGCTTTAACCAGGCAAAATGATTTGCTTTTCAAAATGGTGAAAAGAAAAAAAAAAGGAAAAAAAAAAAAGAAAATATACTATTCTCAGCCTAAGACTTTGCATTTTAAGCTTTAGCCTGGAGCAAATTATTAAGGCAGAATTACTGTCTAAATCCCTGGAAATAGGGGTTTATAGTGAAAATACTGACAGATCCATAACTATAGCCATGCAAATACAGCAGATAAAAATATGTATGAATGATAATGTAATTTAATGGCTTAAAGAATTTTASTGGGGAGGAGGGGAACGTCTGCTTTATTTTGACAGTGTGAAATGTCAGAGCAGAATCCAAGGATGTAGCAGAGTCATACTCTATACTTCTTGGAGATTATTTGACAAGAACAATTTCAGTGTTCTATTTAACGTGCTTATGACAAATTTAAGTGATGAATTGATGCCTGAGAGACAGTGTGGCTGGAATTAGGAGAACAAATTTTCTTGTTATGGGAGCAGCTACAGGCCAGCTCAGTGCTGAAAGGCATACTGAAAGTTGGGTAAAGGAAATGTGAAAAGAGTATTCTGTCAGTGCAAGGGAGAGTGGAAAGCTATATATTTATTAAACCATAATGTCACCAGGTTAGACTTTGAAGTGCCTGAGAGGCACTGACTCCTCAAAGTCTGTGGATACAAGAACAGGATCAAAGTCTTTTTGGGAAAGTCGGTTTGYTAAGAAAAGCAAACATCACTGTACAACTCCAGGTGTCACTTCCAGTCAAATATCATATTATTTCATTGATCTCCTCTAATATGGAGTAAAATTGAGCAAACTGCTCTATAAAAATGAACCTTGATTTAATAATAGTGGAATGAAGCCTGGCATCATTCTAGAGGCCTCATTTTTGGTATCATTTTCCATGCTCAGTAAATAGTTACAGCCACTCTGAAATCTGCAGTTACTGGAGGCCTGATTTCRCCAGTGTCCCAGACACAGCAGCTCAGGGGCACAAACACACCCATAAAGGACCTTGAACAGAATATTTTTAAAGCATAATGRCAGTGAAAAGCAGAGGGTATAAAGTGCTGCCTGATCTACATCCTCAAAAACAATCCCATTTGCAGGTTTTTGGAAAGCAAGGTTGGCCACCCAGTGAAGGAGCAGATCAGGAGCTGGATCCAGTTATTAAATCTCTCCCTTTGTGGCCTTAGCAGCTTAATACTTGACAATATTTTTTCTGTCCATCTGTAGAAGAGAAACCATCCTTCCTCTCCAGAGTTGGGAGAAATATGGAAATGCCTGAGCACGAGGCATCAAGGTGTCCCTGAGCTGAGGATGTGCAGGCATGGAGAGTTTAAAGGATGTTGGAACATCCACAGAAACCCTGCTGGTGCAGAACAGGGATGGGAGTTCAAGGTGAACACTGCACACCCTGCTGCTGTTACTGCCYCTCCTAAGCTGCAGATATTAGTGGTGGGAGAAGAGAGGATGAAACATTGCATAGATTTGTAAATATTGCAAATGCAGGTGATGTACATGTTCTCCTACATTTTCTGTATTTAAAGTTCATTGCAGATGGAGAGTTATGCCAGATTTAAGGACTTATTAAATACAGTATGAAGAGTAGCCTCTCTTAATTCAGAAGAAAAGTAAACACTCAAAAACTCAGATATCATCCCCATAAAATCCTGCTGGGAAGTCACTTGTGTGTGCTTGTGGRCTTCATAAATCTTTAAAACCAGACCTGTGCTTAAATTATTCTTGATTTCTGCCCACCCCCATCCCTCCCTCTCCCACTGGCTCTTCCCACTAACATTWAACTTCACCCACTGACATTAAAGTCAATATTTACACTGTTTGGAAAGAAAGGAAAACACGTCTGGCAACTTCAAAGTCAAACCAGGAATTCTCCCAAATCATATAAATACCTATGGACCTGAAATCAATAATTAAAGCAAGAAAAATCTACCATTACTATTTGYTGTAATTTCCATATTACTCCACTTTATCAAAAGCCACACACTAAGTGATCAAATTAATCTGAGGCATTTAGAGCAGGGACCATGTGGCAGCTTACAAAGCTTTGGTTGTTCACAATAATTTGGACATGGCAAGTAGCCAAAGGACTGCTCACAAACATATGGTTATTTATTTCCACTAAGCAGCCACTAATACAGCCTGTTTGCTACATTACTTGATAAATATAACAAGCTTCAACACCAAAAAGGACCACAAATGCACAAAGCAATTAATGAAAACATCCCAAAACATGGTGTAGAACCAGCAGCATCCTGAATCCCAGGGTGATTTGCTGAATTCTTTTTCACTATCACTCAGCAGATCCCCAAAGACTGGCTCAAACCTAATGTACTGTAGCATGTTTGACTCCTTTGTTTAATCACATCTGAAATGGCACCTTCTGGAGTGACACATCAGCTGCAAGGGTTTAAGTGTTGTTCTGGAAACAGCATTGATCCATGTTTTGCTTTCAGGGCTGTGAGAGGTGCCTGTCTGTGTGAAGAGAAGGTGAGGGAGTGAAGTCCATGGAAGTGSTGACAACAACGGGGTGAATTTCTTTTGGTGGGAAAGAAACTCACTTTAAAATGTATTTCATAGTTTCAGCTCTTCCTATGAATTTAGATTATTTGCTCCTTGCCAAGTGCCACAAACCAAATCCTCAGCTGCCCATGGAATGTTCGAAGCCAAACAAAATAYTCAATTTTGAATGAAAATTATAACAGCAGAGAATATTGAACAGAAATCTGTGTGGGTGTCCCTCATTATCCAGATCACACAGCCTCTGCTTACAGCTCCCAAAGCAATCCAGCAACTGCTGCTCCCCACAGCCAGCCAGGGCTGTGAGGTGGATCCATGGAGACCTCCTCCTTGTCATTAGCAAGCCAAAGCTTTTTGTTTTCAGGRTGCAAACTGGGCTGATTACACTTCTACAGCAAACTAGAAAGCAAACCAAGAGAGTATAAAAAAGGTCACAAGCAGCAATTTCCCTCCCAGTTGTGTTCTCATGGGGATTTTCTCACTTCAAGATCTGGTGCTTGGTCCCATGGAGCCTCTGGGACACTTCTCCTTCCATCCATGGACACTGGAGTTGTAACTTCCCTTCCCTTCCTCACCCTCCCTCCTCTCCAGCTCCCTGATTATCTGCTGCTTCCAAAACACCCTGCACAGCTTTCCCAGAGGAGGGTAACACAGAGGGCAAACAGAACAGGTGCTTTTTGCCACCTAGCCCAAAGATTCTGAAGGCAAAACCCAAGAAATTCCACACATTTTATGGCTCAGTTTTCCTAAGACAGCAATGAAAGATGAGAAGGAAGGAGCCCACCCCTCTGCTGGGAAGCTTCTGGACCTCCAGAGCAAGCTGYCATTTGTTTTTTTAAACACACAAATCTTAGGTGAGAGGAGCAGTTGTTGCATTGTGCTCTTAAATCAGAGCGATTCCCTCTGCTGGGATCTCGCAGGGGATCATCAATAGCTCATGTGAGAGCGCTGCTGCACAAATCATCCTCCTCCCAGGATCTGCTGTATGCTAATGAACAGCTCTGACTCCTCTGCTCACTTAGGCAAGATGAAGTGACAGGATTTACAACCAGAAAATGCAGCCAGAGGGTTCAGATTCTGAGGCTGCCAGAAGGATGCACCAGGCACAGAGTAATGTCTGAGTYTGGCACTCAGGGAGGATAAATGTTTCAGGATAAACACAGGGAACAGGTTACAGAATATTTCCTCTGTATCTAGAATAACTGCATGACCTACAACATCACAGCCATTTACTTCTTCAGTCTCTTACAATACACTAACAGCTACTAAAAAACAGTGGCCAAATAATTTCTAATAGAAAAGATATTTTTCTGTTAGAAAACTTAAAAATAAACCGTGGTAAAGTGATAAGCAAAGTATTCTTTTACCTTCTTTTAACGGAAAATAACTGAATGTCATTTAAACAGAATTTTATGAAGAAAACTGTTTTTGCCTCTGTATAGAAACAGAGCTTCCTCATAAATTGATCCATTTCCTGGGGTTTAAGCTCCACCAGAAATTTTACTGGAAAAGAGAASTGACAAAAGCTTATCCATGGTAGCAGAAATAATACTGTTAATTATAGCAGAAAATAAGCTGTCATGTCAGAATTTGCATATACAGAAGGCTCATTAATAGTGATTCCTAACTTTCTTCTCTTAACAAGTGCCATGTCTTTTGGAAATGAGGAAACAAAGGCAAAGGAAGGGAGACACAGGATGTCACATTTCCAGCCCTGAGCAARGAACAAGACAACTTTGGCAGCAGCAGATAAATCTTCAGGCTCCCACACTGGGGGATGTGATCACCCAGCTGTGGAAATAAATGGGCAACATCTGTGAGGATTGGGCAGTGGCCATGTGCCAAACCTTCACATAAGCATGAGACATCCTGGAGAGGGAGGAGAAGGGGAAAGAAAAAGGAAATTTGGGATGCCAAAGTGACAATAATGTTTGTAAACTAAAGGCAGGGTAGCAGAGAGCAGGACTGCAGAGAGAATTCAAGGCCAGAAGAGTCAGTGACCTTCCTAAATTATTCATAATGTGTCTTTTGTTTGCAGCCTGAATACTTACTTGAAGCTCACAATCAAGATTTGAATCTCACTTCTGGTTTTGGATAAACAAAACCGATTTTTCCATGACCCACTGAGCCTAATTTGAATCTTGCTATGGAACATGCCTAATTAACCCATTGGGTATTTTCCTGCACTCTCTTTAAACCACTATTGACATTTGTTTTAGTGCATCCACACAGGGGATCACCAATCAGACTCTTCATTTGTACAACGTGCCAGACTTAAGCTCTAGTGGAAAAAACCCCAAATAATTCTCATTTCAGCAATACATTTTTAATTCCTAGAAAGGATGTACCTCAAGCTGACCCCTGTAAATCCCAACAATTCAATATATGGTGCCAAAGCAATAGAAAAGGGGGTGGGAAAGATCAAAATAAATCAGGACACACAKAAGTAAAGATGTTGTGACCAGAGCTGAACAGCTTTGGCTACAAAGATCTGTACACCAAATATGAAAAGCAAGGGCAGCTCCAGGATGTCCTTAACATGGCTCCTTCTGGAAGAGCCTGCTATCAAACCCAGCATGGAAGCACAACTGGGGGCAATTTTCTGTCCTTATGCTCCTCCTTCCTGAAGTTCAGCAGGTTTTTGGTGACCCTGCTGGCCTTGGGAGGTGCTGGATGGTGGAAAGCAGGCTCAGGTTGATGGAACTCAGAAGCCTGTGCTGCTGCTGACTCCCCAGCCTCTCTCCAAGCCCTCCCATTCACCAGGAGCTTCCTGCAAAGCAGCCCAGCAGTGACAGATCATCATGGAACAGCACCCCTGGGTCTAACCAGGACCCTCAATAACCCAGTTTCTCCAGAAGGCCAAAGAATTTCTCTGTGTCCAAAGCCATGTGGGGCAGCTCTGAGTTACAGCTGACTGCTTCCCACTTCCACCCAAGGCTGTTTTCCTTGAGATCCTGAAGCCCTTTCATACAAAACTTCTGAAGACAAAGAGACTTTGTTAAGGAAAGCCTCAGTAGCTGATTCTGGTGACAAACTGCCCTAAATTCTATTTCAAAGGACCCCCAAATGCCTCCCTCTCCTTGGCAAGGATGGGCCCCAACAGCTTTCCCAGAATAAAATGTCCCCAAAGCTTCAGCCAGTCAAAAATAAGGAKTCTCCTTTCTCAGCACCATCTCTTAGCACTTCCTTTAGATTCAGTATTTACTGGAATATGTGACTGCAAAGTATTGCCAACAACTTAAAAGATGTTTTCCCCCTCTGAGATTTGTCAATTTATACCTTTTTTCACTAATTATCAACCATTAGCATGTTCACAACTGTTTACTGAGATACACATCTGACTTTCAAAACACAAATGCTGCATCAATCCCATACAGAATTTTATCACACATCAAGTTAGAAGACAATTTGTTACCACTTCATTCTTTTCTTCTAACTCCAAAATTCAATCCCAGGTTTCTCTGCCTTAAAAGGCACGATTAGTTTAAATTTCTGGAAATGGGCTTTTTTCCATTATTCATATTTAAATTAAGTTCCCTTGAGATGGAAGAAAAGCAAGGAATTTTTATCAAGAGACTAATAATATAACCACTGAAAAATCTGAGCATTTTTATATTGGATTTATAAATCATGCTAGCAGTAACCAAACTGTTTAAATAATACATAGAGTTTAACTGTAACATACTTATTGGCATAAGTAATTTTAGTGCTTTTTAATGTAACAAATCACTCAGAAAATATTCTCAGTTMATCATTAGCATACTCAAGCCTAGAGAGAGGTATATATATTGTTCCCTTTATGATTTGGTAGGAATGGCTGAGTCATAAAACCTCACACTGTGTGCCACTTGATTTAAAATCTCCTGGAGATGTTTGGGTACCCTGACAAAGTATCAATTTATCTCYGTGCTGTAAGCCACACTCTGGAGATGGAATAGCTTGTAATTAAACTCAGGAGCAGGGATTAATTAAAATATACACGTCTGAGAGTGCATAGATATGTATTTGTGTTTATTACAGAAACAGCAAAAACACCCTCAAGCCCAGATATGAGTGAAATGAGCCTCTTCCTCCCCATCAGTATTTGGAATTTATCACAGAAGGAGAACACAAAAGTGACTGTGGTACACACAATCACTGGGGGCAATGGGGTTCAGCTTTGGGGGCTGTAACTCAGGGCTGGGGCTGAGTCAGGCAGTGATGCTGGCCACATTTCAAAGTCTCATTGTGCAGGTGATGGCTCATCCTGAGCACTGAGCCACCCTCTGTGCCCCCAGCCCTTCCCACGTCCTTGGGAGGCAGCAGCTCTGTGGCATCCAGAGGGGCTGGAGCTTTGTGGTGTCCCCTGTCCCCTCCTACAGAGGAGCCACCCAAGGCTCACTCAGGGTCCAACACAGATTTCCTGAACCATTTGATGGAATCTACTCAGAGCATTCAGTGTGAGGAAGGAAGAACTCTGAGAGTTCAACCCAGACTCATTCCATTGTCAGCCTCGCTTACCTGAGATGATCTTTTAATTACAAGGGGTCAAAGCTGAGAAATTTGTGTCRAGCCCCAGATCTGAGCTTTCTCAGTTTACTTTAGTAATAGAAAGTTGAATTTTGTGCCGTTTTCCTCTCCCACCTCTCATTTTCATATTGGAAACACTTATCTATTTGTATTACCATCAATATTCACCCAACTTCAAGGCATTTCCCTTAAGATTTCAGGCATACACACTGTTCTTGCTCTTTCAGTGACAAATCCCCATTCAACTGGTGCAGTCATTGTACAAGAAAAGCACAGATCTTTGAGAAAATGACATTCCAGGGGCTTCTTTTGTAATGTTGCTGCTTTGTTGAGTTCCAAGTCATTTACCTACAGCATTACAGGACACAAGAAATAATTCAAACCCCATGGATATATTGGGAACCTCAGGTTGATCAGCACCTTGCAAGTTTGCAGCAGGGCAAATACCCTAATTCATCACATTGTGTAGTTTTTAATGCTGCTGTTTAAAATTAATTGGCTTACTCTGTTAGGGATGTTTTATGATGAGGTCCTGTAATTAAGAGATTGGAGATGAAATAAAGGGTATGAAATGCTGGAAACTGCCCGCCAGCTTCAGTTTATTTTTTATGACCAAACTACTTAGATTATCAATTAGCTTAAAAAGTCTATTTCTTTTTCAGATGTTTAAATATTAAAAAGGGCAGAGTCCATGAAAAGAAAAAATAGATTAAGGCTAAAACAAATGTCTTCCATATAAAAATGAAAAAGATTAGCACAGCCATTACAAAAGTCATATAATTCTTGTGTCACAATTGCTGGAGATTATTTAACTACTGAAAAATTTTCTTCAGACATTTGGGTTCAGAAAAAAGAGCAAGAGTAGCTCCATTAAGGTGTTTTCCTTAGAGCATTGTTTTCCCCTAAATAAAAGTATCTACAGAGAAGCAGGTGGGAATTACAGGACATACTTGGGGAGCAGAGTGTTTGCACCTCACCCAGGAATATGCCAAGACAGAGTTAAGTGGTTCCCAAATCAGTCCCAGAATCCACATTTCTTCAGTATTTCAGTATTTCTAGTGCATGTGATTCCAAATAAAGTGATGAGTCCCTAAAACATTCCTTTGTCATCTGCTGAAGGGAAGTCTGGTGCTCTTCAGAAAATGTCATGTGTAAGAAGAAACTCCCTAAAATACACAGATGTTTCCTAGGAAGTTCTATCTGATTGATTTCAAGCTGATAATAACCCCAAAAGGGGCTTTATTCTACACTCACCTATAACTTTAGGGCACTCTGATGTCCAGCACATCTGCCTGTGTGCAAAGTGACCACACTGTGATAACCTTTCCACTGWGATTCCCTTCATCTGGTACCAAAATAATGTCATTAATTTGCTTTAGAAGTTCCAGTGGACAGGAATACTTGTCTTGATTTTATTTTAAGGCATCAGGGACACATGTGATGACTCCCCAATAAATAACATTAAAACCTTAAGCTCACACAGTCAATAGCACTGTGGTAACAGGAGGCAGAAGGGTGTTAAGTGAAATTATTCCAACCCTTTCACCTCACCCAACTGAGACACCAATATTTTTATTGAAAAGCTATGTCATGCTTAAAAGACAAATCTTTCASCTGTCAACTTTTCTCCTTGGCTAGAAAAACCCTGTTGTTAGCAGCTCTGAACTTCCCCATCCTTCAAGTCACATCCATGGCTCCAGCAAGCCCAGGCACTTTGTCCAAGCTGCTCAACTGTCATGTCTTAATTTCACAGTGATCGCAGGATACTCTCCAAATTTCTCAGGGGACTCTCCTGACCTTGTTGTATTAGCTCTTCAAATGGATATAAATTTTATCCCATGGTTCAGCAGACATGGGTTCTATTCTCAGTTCTGTGATTCCAAAAAAAAAAAAAAAAAAAAGAAAACATTGAGGGCCATGATTTTCCAAAAGAGATGCATTTAAGGAAGGCTTTAAATCTCTGGGTGAGCTCCTGGAAAAAAATGACCATGAAACACTCCCAGAATCTTCCTGCCATGAATGGGAGCTGAAGGAGAATACAGGAGCACATTCTCCTGGAGCATCTGCACTGCAGAGTGAAATGGGCTCTGAAAAACCCCCAGGCAACGTGGCCACACTGATCCATGCCTTGTCTGGATCCCTGTCCCCCTGAGGGTGTGTGGGACAAGCTCTGCTGCACCCAAAGAGCCCAGGGGGCTCTGGCACTGCAGCTTTTGCTGCCTGATCTGTCCTGGCTGGAATGGCAGCTGCACAAAGGGAAAAACACTCATTTGTACAGGTAATATGTCAGGGCTTCTAATAAATGTTTCTTTGCTTGCCTTTGGAACAGAAGTCACTTGGAGGATGTGTTCTGGAGAGATGAAACATCCACACCAAGGCTCTCTGAAGTCAATAGTCCAGCTAAATCCCCATCATGAAATGAAATTCTCAGCCAGTATTGTTTTAACTCAATACCCACTGAATTCAACAATGAACTCCCCAGTGTTAGAGGGAGCTGGTTTAGGTCAACACCATTCCATTTCTTTCTGAATACTTTTCAAAAACATGTACAAGTACATCCCCCAAGCACACTCAGAGATTTTATCTCCAGGAACTGCATCTTAATATCGGGGAAAATTTCTGTTTAAAGGATAGAAGAGCTGCTCTAAAGCCTCTCCTCTTCTGCCTTGTCTGCAAGCACACACATCCCGAGGACAAAAGATTTATTACAAACTAAAGAGGAACATTTTTGTGGGTGCCCTTTGACAAGAGGCACCAGCACTACACTGCACAGGGACAAAACAATACAATTTAGGCTGTTGTATTCTTGCAGAAGAGAAGGTTAAGTGGGAGATTGAGTTTTGGTGGCTCAGCTCAGAAGGAGGATTAGCAAGGGGATGTTGTTGATACTCACTGAACAATATCCACAGCTGCCTTTTGTGCTGTATTAGCTTTCAGCAACAGAACAGCAGCCAGGAGAGATCTGAAAGGAGAGCCCCAAATGGCTGAGAGCTCTGTAAGATGCAGATGATTGCCCATGAGACATCACACAAGTGCATTGCATTAAACACCTTGATATAAGATAAAGTAATAATGATATAAGTAGCTGAGGACAAATCCACCACACACAATGCAATTTCTTTTTAAAAAATGTATTTTCTTAAGTGTCTCAGCTTGAAAGCACAAGCAGTGGGCACAGCCCAAATAACTACTGATTGTTAAGAATCATAGCCAAAAAATACCAGAAGGGAAATGTAGTAAGATGCTTAATAAGTTTAACCAGAACACTTGTTTATGCATTTATCTCTCTTCAAGAAACTAGATTTCTAAAATACCTGCTATTGGCCATACAGTGTTTTGCCTCCTCTGTTTCAGAAATTTAATTTAGTCCCATTCTTAAATATTCAGCATGCACGATGGTTCATCTCCTAATCTACCATGAAAGCAACTCAGAAAATGTTTATATTCATCTCTCTTTTTTTGTGGGGAAGGGAGGTAATCACAGCTTTGTCTCTAATGTGGTTTCATACTTTCCTTATAGGCATTATTAGATTAACCCCMTAACTCTCAAACAAATTTTGTCACCAGTGATGATCCAAAGACATTTTCAATTATAACCTTTCAGWGTTAGGGATATCATGATTACCACTTAGCAGAGGGAAGAAGTGTGCARTAAAAGCCTTCACTGAGGAACTTTTCTCATGTGGATGTTGAACACATTTTCACCAAAATTGATTCAAAGCTCAGATTTGTCTGTGTCCTTGGTCTTTTGCTATTAGATAAAAATACTTTGCTTTGCTGCTGTGTTTTTAGCTGTCAAGAAAACGTTATTTAATTCTTTTGGAGTACAGGGATAATGTCAAGCAGATTATGCCAAACTGACCTGTTTTTTCCTCAGCAAGACCAGGAACCAACCTTCAYGTCTTTGCCTCAGCAAAACAACCACTCTCAAAGTGTTCTGTGGTTGTTTCCTGTGCCACTCTGAGCTCTTTGCAGTGTTAAATTCACTGAATTTGTCTTGTGAACAAAATCAGTMAGAACAAGCTGGATTTTCCTGCCAGCATGCTGGCCTCCTTACTCGAGGAGTTTAAGAGAGCTTGTGCTCAGGCTTTCTTTTTTATCTCCTCCCAGGCACAGGCTGATAGCACGATTGTTACTGAGTCTATTCCCACCTTTCCCCTGCAAGGCTGGAGCTGGCTGTTAGTAAGCAGCTCTGCCTGATGGATTCTCATTAAGCTGCAGCTTTTGTGGAGGTTTTGCTGCAGCTGCCATTTATCTCACACCTGAAAGGTTCCTCTCCCTGTAAGACAGGTGGATTTTAAAGCTCCTTTTTCTGTCCCCAGCGCTTTCACTCACTTGCTAAAACCTTGCAGTGGATGCTGTTAAGTTGTTAGGAGCAGTCATCAAAGAGAGGGAGATACTGGGGTCTGCAAAGAGACTTAAAAACCCAGGGSTTGGTGTGAGAAGGTGCAGGGAGTTCTAAACCCTGTTTGGTGCCATCAGAATTCGAGGACACTTGGGACATGACACAATGTGGTTCCTAAGGCAGGTCAGAGTGCAAACACAATGCTCTGCATCCTGGAACAGGTGAAAACAAATCCCTTGCCTGGCTTGTGTGGCTTCAGCCTGTGTTTTAGGCAAAACGCAGCAACCAATGATTTTCTTCAGAACTATAAAATCACGGGGAAAAAAGAAAAAAAAGCAAGGCAAGACAGTGTTCCTTGTCTGGACCCCAGTGAAATCCAGTAAGAAATCGGGATTGATCCACAAAACCCTCTTTTGTTGCTTTTCTCTTTATAGCTCCCACAAGCAGGCGAGGRAAAAGAATGGGACAAAATTCAAGCAGTAAATGGATGTTTGGATTTTAGCTTATGAACAGAAAGCAACAGGCCAACAATTTTAGTTTATAAACAGGAAGTGTCAACAAGCCAACATCATCTGCAGCTATTTGACTTTCCTTTTGCAATACTCCCACAAAAGCTTAGCAGGTCCTCTGACTTTAAATGTTTGAGAAACGCAGACTTCAGCTGTAATTTCTGGAATTGTGATGGTCTCAGAGAATTCAAACAGCCTTTATGCAGTTGTGAGCTGTAAGCATCACCCTACTGCTCTCACAGCATGATGAGGACACCCTTATTTGAGGGTGATCCTGGTGGGTTTGGGTTTCTATGTTTTAAAGAGAGGTAGATTCCCAGAAGGTGGAAAAAGCCTTTTACTAGCAAAACAAASATTAATTGCTGTCATCATAAACCTCCACGACCCAGCTGAAGCTGGAAGCGTTCTCAGGCATCAAGGCCACAAATTTACAATGGGTTATGAGAATGCCTTGTTTTATGTCATGATGGTATTTCCCTTTGGCTTCAAGGGAAATATTCACTGTATAAAATCACACAGATGTCTAAATGTGAGCTGAACATGCTCCCAAAGCCTGAACAAAGAAGCCAAGAAGAAGGACCAACTGTATGGCAGAGAATACACCATTCTAAAAGCCAGAGAAAGATGATTTTGTAAGAAAATAGTCTTTCATCTTGAATTTAAGAATGAGCAGCACATAAATACTCTGTAGAATGAGAGGTTTTTACCTTGTTCACCCAAATCTGTTTGCTACATTATTCAGAAGTGATCTAAGAAATCTGCAGTGCCTTTTTGCTCCTTTTCCCAGTGCATCACCAGGGATAGATGGCATTTGATAAAGAATAATTGCTTGCATATAAAGTGCACCATTTCAAATGCTAGGCTTTATTTTGGGGGTACAAGTTATACCTCCATCTGCACATGAATTGCTGGTGCAAATATTAACATTTGAATGGGAAATGACCTGATTTGTGAGCATGTGCCAGGCTGCCAGCTCTGCAAGGGCTAAATCCATATCCTCCTTTCCAAGGGGAGGCAAATTTGCTCAGCCAGGATAAAAACACGGTCTTTAAATATCTCTGACCACTGATGGTGAGGTGCAATTCTAAAAGGCTGGAGGATGGCACATTCTAGAGTAGAAATAACAGAGGTTTGTTTGGTGCACTGGTAGATTAAAGCAGCATTTTGGCATTTGCACATCAGCAGACCAGGAAGTGTCTGAGGCCCGTACATGAGACAGACCTGTGATGATTTAAGTTGTGCTAGAAAAGCTTTATCAGKATACCAGAGTTGCCAAAAATATGCAAAATTACCAAGGAGAGAACACAACCTGGATTCAAAGCTTTACTATTACAGGCAGATAACATAAACTCTTCTATAAATCCCTTTCTAATTAAACTTTCAAGGAAAAAAGTAATTACTAAGCCCATTTATCSGAACTTATTAAGATTATTTATATGTTTGTTTCAAATATTACATTAACAAATGTTGACAGTTTTCCAATTAATAAATTAAAGCCTGCCAATATAAACAAGCAAAGGGAAACAAAAGACAAGATTATGAGAAATCGTTTCCATAGCTCCTGAGCACCTTTTAAAGAGAATAAAGGCTATTATTGAACAGTCAATCTGCACTGACTCAGAGCAAGGAAAAAAAGGGATGAACATCTCTTTTCTACTGGTTTGATATCCCCAGTGTGTTTTGGGGTTTCTTTTCCTTTTTACTGAACCATTTAACCTTGGCAGAACACGCCAAGAACACCAAGGCTGAGACAGAACTTTATTTTACTGCACGTAACTTTAGGAAGGAATGGTGATTGTTGCCAGTTTTCATCATTTCAGCTTTCTTGAGAGCTATTTTAGACATGTTATTAGTACTCCTTAGGAGGAATGTGTTCACCCCAGCCCAGTGTAACCCTAAAATGAGCAATCCCCATCCTGCTCACACACAGACAGCTCTGAAATGTAAAACCCCACGGATGGAGGTACTTTGGATGCTGAACCACGCTCACTGAACTCCCAAGGGAWGCAGAGGGGAAGTGTCCCTCCTGCTGGAGCAGGAAGGCATTGCTTGACCAGCCAAATAGACAGGTAATGCTTTGATCTGATGGATTATTAAATAAATGGGAGAGACTTTCTCTGATGTRGGGCAGGGCAGGTTCTCCTGAACACCTGGAGTCTGACTGGCCCCTGAAGTGCTCCAAACAGAACCACCCATCTCCCATTTCTGCTGGGAAATGATGGAATTCAACCAACACACACAGGGCTGGAGTGAGGCAGAACCTCTAAGGAGGAGTTTTGGACATCCCACAGGATAAAAGAGTGTGCTCTTCATTGAGGTCCTGGCCCCACAGAGATCAGGGAAAGGAGAAATGGCTGTCAGTGGTCAGTAACAAAGTGGAAGTTGGCATGAACCAAGGTGCTGGGAAACGCAACTGGATCATGTATTTAGGTAACACCACATTGAAAGTTTTGCTCCATAAATTTCTCACAGTATTTCATATTAAACCAGAAATTCATGGAGATACATGAAACTCAAGGATATAGGAAAGATTACTTATTTTAAATACACACCACGTGTATTAAAAATACAGAGATGCAGAAAGACCAAGGGATTTGCCAGAGACAGCAAAGAAACACAAGAAGTGAACCTGGACTCCTGTGTGCAGGTGCTTCACCCACAAACTCCCTATTTTCTGTCTGTGATGTCAAACAACTTAAAGTACAAGAGGTCTCCTAAGATCTTCCTTAGTGTGAGTGAACACTGCAGGGAAAAAAAGAGGATATTAAGGATGTTCATGAGATTGTAAATGCATCTTTTCTCATGCCTGAGGAGCTCTGACGCCTGATGAGGCTGATTAGGCTGATGCTGATGCTGTCAGACTTCACCCCCACAGAGGCAGCAGTCAGGTGCTGTGCCTGTGCCCAGTCAGGAGCTCTCTGGTCTCAGGGGTGCTSAGTTCCTGAGGGGAGCTGTGCTCTTAATGAAAGGATCACAGCACATCCTGATCTGTGACCTCCATGGAGGATTGGCTGTTCTCACAGCCACACACCAAGAGGTGTTATCAGAAGAATGCAAAGATGTTTTATCAAGTACCACTTAGCAGAGCTGATGTGGCTTCAAAGTTCTGAACTGGACAAATTTTGGGAAATATGCTTTCATTATATTTCAGGTATTTTTCAGTACTTAATGTACAGGTGGACTCGTTAGAGGAGTGTGTTCATTCTTGCTTAAATCTTTTCTCTGAACAAGTASATTAAGATACAGTAGAATGAAATCTTAATAAGGGAAATTCATGGATTTCCTCATATGAATAAGAAAAGAAAGCAGATTTACCCTGACAACTGACAGCCATAAATTTTAAAAAATAGTGACCTCTGTCAAATGAACTACAGCACTAATGAAAATAACACAGCCTCCAAAACTCCTCAGTCACACAGAACTGCACAGCTCTGACAGGCCAAGGTGAGCTTTCCTCCCCAAACTGCTGATGCACTTCTCTGCTGACCCTGGAAAACTCTGCCATAGACTGGCAGATTATTTCATTGCTCTCAATTGACTCCAGGAAATACTTTTTTTTTCTCTATCAATTTGGTTCTTGCTAAGGAAGAAGATAACTTTTGCTACCTGCTCAGGGTATCAATCCAGTGGACAAATATTCTGTGATTTTCCTGGTGGATGCACCTGTTACCTCTCCAACTTCCAACAACCTGCAGACCATCCAGCAAAAAAAGTAAATCATTTGTAATCTGCTCCAAAACAAGCAGTCCAAGCAGGGACTCACTCTCCAGATGTAGTCACAACTGTAATAAGCAGAAGATGAAAATATTCTCATGTGGTACCTCACATGCCTGGCCTGAATGCCATCAAACAGCAGCAGGTACAGCCATGGAGCATTGCAGGGAACCAAGGGCTGAGGCAGCTCTCACAAAACCTCAGGRTGTAGGAAAAGGGATCAAAGCAGCCTGGACACCCCCAGGATAGATCTGCTCCCATCCTGATATCAACAACTTTTTCTTGGGGATTTTTTTTTTTGGCAGCCTCACTCAACATCAACATCTCTGAGTCCAACTTGATTTGTTATTGATTTCCTGGAGGGTGTATTTGAAGCAGCAATTTTAGTGATCTTTGGAGTGGAAATGCAGGGCAGAGAGAAAGCTTTGCTTAGAAAGAGGGACTCAAGTGGTCACAAGCCAATAAACTGAGCTCAGGGATTTTTCCAACAGAAAAGCTGCAGTTTTGGGGGAAAATGCAAATAATTTCAGACAATTTATTTACCTGCTTTACTAGAAATCTGAACTACTACAGCACCTGACTGTTAGCAGATCTGAAAATAGTATCTTATCTTAAACCTGGTGTATTTGTGACAGCTGTCATATTTTTGCTGGCACACCAGAGATTGAACTGTGGAGCAGCTGAAGCAAAAAAAAAATGAAGCTGGTATAGGCTGAGCTAATAATCCCCAGATTGAACTGCAAGCAGGTTCTTTCCAGGAAAACCATAAAGCCAAGTGTGTGCTCAGCTGCTCACAGCAGAGCTGGCATTGTGGYACCTGCAGGGGAGGGGAACTGTGAACATCCAACCTGAAAGGGGAAATTCAATGTGCTCACACTCSTGCAGCATCACCAGGTGTTACTGASAGGGGTGGGTGCTGCATCAACTCTGGTTCAGGATTARACAGCCTTTTAATCTGACTCCAAGCATGGAGTCACCAAAATTCCACATGGTTACATGTAAAAGCTCAGCTGGAACTGCCACAAGGACAGAAAGAGATACAAGGGAAAGGATCCTTTACCATGTCAAAAGAAAAGCCTGCCATTTTCAGGTCTTGCATACATATATAGAAACACATAATATGACTGCAAAAAATGGTATTTTTGTATTAATGGAAAATGCTTTATCTCTCTTATGACCCAGCAGTACAGACTTTTATGTGACCTCCATAAAATGCTCTGAAATCCAGGTTTTCCCCAAGAAAGGCCCACACACAGATCCTCTCACCACAACTTAGTCTGTTATGAGATTGCTTATACATGTCACTGTATTTTGTAGRGCAGCATCAAAATTTTGATGTTTAAACTCTAAGTTGAAATGATCAAATGTGATCATTTCAGGTCTATGAGGTTATATATGGACAAAGAGAGAGGGTTGGGTTGCATTTTTTAAAACTCTGTCTGCTCTAGGAGCCTCTAACCTCATAGCACCATGAGAACTTCAGATGGAATTACTGTGTTTTCTAATCATCAAACCACACACATCTGATGTGCTTTGAAATCACCTGAAATCAGGAAGAGCAGCCTAGAACAGCTGTGTGAAGCAATAAATGAGTCATCTTTGCACACTTTTCCCTCTCCTCACCCCTCTCAATCCATTTTCTCCTGGCAGCTCCAGCAGTTGCTGCCAAGAGAAGATGTAGGAGACACAAAACATTTTGTCCTTGTGAGCCTTTGTCAGCCCATTTCTGAAGTGATAACCTATTTGGTTTGATTAAAATGCAGGAAAGGAGCTTTTAAAGCACATCCTGCTATGGAGTTTAATCCTTCCTGAGCAGAAGGGRGGATAGGGAAGATTTTTGTTGCTGTTTACTTATGCCAATACTCAAAATAATCACAGTGCTTGCATTTGGCTGGGATAAAAATTCCTTGTCACCTACTACTTGGCAATATTTTGATTTTTTTTCAAGTCTTGAAGTTTTATGGAAGTTTCAAAACTAAGCACTGCAAATCACAACAATTATACTCTGAGCTTTGGAGCGTGACTAAGAGAAAATGCATATATTTATGTAAGCAACACAAAAAATTGTCAATAAATACTTTCTAGAATTTGTTTACTCAATCATCAGATAAACCATTATTTCAGAGGCAAGTTTTCCCAGTTACATYAGTATGAAAATATGGAAATAGAAAGTCAAGGCCACATATCCTATTCAAACACTAACCAAAGAGATAGAATATGCCATAATAAAAATATAATATGAATTACATGAAATATATTAACACATATGAATTTAGCTATCCACTTTTTCTGATATTCACATAAAGACCTCTCTTAAAGTGCAAAGAAAATCAATTTACACCTCCTTTCTCGGTGTTCTGTGAACAATGTAGSCCTCCATTTTCTTTAAGCAAATACTTTAAGATTTCTGCAAAGCTGGAGTTGCGGATTTCACTGCTTCCTTCCGAGGACTTGCACTGAGCATCAGCTGCTCAGCTTTAACAGTTGTAAACCCTCAGCTGCAGTGTATTTACTGCTGCTCTGCAGATGTGTAACTGAGATGGAAAACACAACATGAAACTAAGAAAACTAGTGGGAAAACAGCTTTATTTTCTTCTTTATTAAACTGACTTTTAACGACTCAAATTGACTCAAGCTGCTTCCCTCCTCCCAGAAAGCTGGAGTTATAGTAATTTACAGCTTTGGGAAAAACAAATTAGCTCAGAATTATAGCTGAAAAATCACACTGTGGCATGTGATGTCAGGCTGCATCACTCTTGTTTTATTCTGTGATACAACTCACCAGGAGTGACACAACCCAAAGTGACTTTGCACAAGATGTCAGCTAAAAAACCTGAAACAAATCCCTTTTATCAACRTTACAGCTTAGTCAAGTCCACTTTTAAGAATGACAATTTACTGCTTTCAAATGAAGATTTAAAAAAAGAAAGAGGCACAAAGGTATGGCTAAAATGTTTATAAAYAATACAGGAACAGTAAGTGCACTAGACACTCCAGGATTTTATTCATTTTCTGTGGGATCTGCACATTCTAGGGCAGAGCTCACACATTCCTGTCCTCTGCCAGGCTCACAAAAAGCCAATGAGAATCTGACCCAGCACAAACACAAGTGACCATTGCCAGCACACACTGCACCCCCCTTTCCTACAGGGATCAGAAGCTGCTCCTCCAGGAAGGGCTGAGATCGAGGAGCACCTCCCATCATTCCCCTATTAATGAGGCTCCTACAGACACAAAGGCTRCTTGGAATACCCACAATGGAGTTTGCTCTGGTTTCTCTTGCTGCTCCAGGGCTTCTTGCCCACTGATCTTTGAATCAGGAATCCCTCTCTTCTCTTTGAGATGCTGCCTGTRCTTTTATGAAGGTATCAGGTGTGATGCAGGGACTGGAACAGGGTTCACAGGAAGGCTGTTTGGTCAGAACAGCAAGTCATGCTACCTAGTTAAAAAGTTAATTGATGTATTGTAACACTTCCCAAATATTTCTGTCCTTTTTTCTTCTTCCCTTCATGCAAAAAGTTCCTTTGTGTCCTCCCTCCACCTAAACCCACAATTTCTCCAATTATAAAACCCAACTGAAGCCCAGTTCAAAGGCTGTGTRTCAGCACAGGCTGTGATTCCCTGGCAGGGAGGTGCAGTGGGCAGAGGGTCAAATGTTGAGATGAATTGAGGCTGACATCTTTCAGGGACATTCCTGCACATCTGAATTGCAGAATGTGCTCTGTGCCAGCCTAATTCAATTGGCAGCAGAGGCTTCACACTGACCACGACACATTTCACACTTACAATCATTTAAGCACAATGGGATTTTCTGCTCAGAACCTTTCTGGAAACATAATGACTTAGAGATTTTATTAAGAGCACAATACAGTACAAGGCTAAAATCTRAGTGTTATCTTTAGCTTTCTTGGGTGGGAAAAGAGCAATTTTTGTGTGTTTTAGCAGGTCTTTCAGAATTGCTCTTAAACACTGAAGTTATCTCCACACTAAATATATTCAGTAAGAGGCAGAATTTGACAGATATTTAGATACCCACTCTGTATGGGGAAATAGAGGAAACAATTGGATTTTCTACAATCTACATGAACTGAGTGGAAAATGTCCCACAGAGTGCCTAGAAATACTACTTGCTATTAAGACCTCAAATGCCAGCTATAATCTAGACATCTGTAATCAGCCAATCAATATTTACTTTTCATAATAAAATAAGAAACCATTTCCTACATACCATCTGAAAAAGAGAAAGCATTTAACTGCACAGACTCACATGCCTTTTTTTAATGCTGTCCCTATCTTTACTCCCACTTATAAATCAAAAACTAGAAAAGGTACCAGTATTTTATGCATTGCACCGTAAAAATTTAAAATCAGATTAGAAAACATGGTTGCCATGGTACCTGAGAGCTACAGTTTCATGCAAAGCAATTTGACAGATGCAGAAGAATTGAACCTTACAGCAGGCATGGTTATCATTTTTAGATAAACTTAAGAAGAAGCTGTGAGGATATYTCCAGGTGGCTGGATGGCTTCTTGCTCTGCATTTCAGGGAGCTGCRTCTCTGCAACTGCTTCAAACCCTCTCCAAGGGCTGAAATGTTCCAGGGGTGAAAACTGGATGTTCCTTGAGTCAATGGGGGTTTTACCACCGACTTCAAAGAAGAGAAGGTCTCCCTTGGCTCTTTGAAGAAGGATGACAAAAAGGAGCATTTAGGGAGAGCTGCAGCCTCGAGCCAAYGAGGTCAGGCCAACCCACACTATGGCCCTGCTCCCTGGCTCACAGGGAATGTTCCTGCAGCCATTTTCACAAAAGCTGCTTCTTTGGATCCCCTGAATCAAATTTAAGGGGAAAAGGTTCGCAGATTAATGAGAATAATTTCTATTTCACAGTATGATTGCAGGTGTTGTACATGTTCTTTTCTTTGTCCAGGGGCACCATTAAGGAGAGAGAAGAACAAAGAAAGAAACATCAGGAATATTCTGGCACATAAAAGCCAGAAATAATAGGGAGTAAAAAATGCCTAGTTTTCTATGCAAAAGACTATTAAAAGAAGAAGAAGAAAAGTCACCTTTTTGTATTGTTCTTACAGGAACATTGCACTGGAGAGCTCCTCCTCCTGACATCATTGAAATTTGATTCACAGAGACATCTAAGTTGCCCAAGAAAAATCACCTTCTTTGACAACCAAGAGCCACCTCAACAGATTATTAAATCACTCTTCAGGAGTCTGGGCTGGCCTTTCAAATTGTTTAACACCTACTATTTCGTGTTCTGGCAGCAAATTAATGGTCAGGAGAACAAGCTGGTCACTCTCCCAGATTTTTTTTTTTTTTTGACCTGGTTAAAAAGACCTTAAGTTCAATGCTTTTTAAAACTTACTCATTTCAGCATGACTAAACATAAGAAAGGTTCAAAAAAAACCTGTTCCCAGCAGTTTGCTGTGTGTAATTTATACACCTCAGCCTGGGAGCTCGTTAATAGCCAGGGCTAAATGTGAGGATGAAAAGCTGCCTCCTGTTTTSCTGGGCCACCAAGAGGAAGTGCTCAGCCTCCCACTGCACTTCATYCCCTGATTCCTGGGCTCATCCAGGAGGAGCAGATGTGGCCAACAGGCAGCTGGAAAAAGAAAGGAAAATTGGCACCAGCTTCCTTCAGTGCTTTAAGTGAGATTATTTACTGTGAGAGACACAGTCCTAAAACCAACTCCTGGTCATGTCAAGCACCACAGAGTGCTTTGTGCACTGAAAGAATCGGAGAGAAAAGCAAGGCAACAAACAGGGGATCTGCCCCAGACAGGTGCCTTGATTGCTGTTATTCTGCAGCCCAACGGGATTGCTGAGCAAGAGAAAAGATCAAGGAGCCCTTTGTAGGCACTTGCAATGACACAGCACACGTGTATGCACATCATGCACCACCTTTCACTGCTTTATCCTCTGCTGCTGGGGTGTAGTTTKGAGGGAATTATCTCACTTTGTAGCACAGAGGATTGCCAGTGGTTTCAGGAAGGCTTTTAGGTAGGTATAACTGTCTTAAAATATAGCATTTTAACAGAAAGGGGAAAAAATGGTACAGAATTCCCACTCCCTCRATGAATAATTTAATTTTGCCAAGAAAAATGAGGCATTGTGTTCAGACAGCAGCACAATGTGTAAACTGCTRAGGCAATATCCAATTTCTCTTTCTGTTTCAACCTGTTTGCTGTGCCTGTGTTTTAAAGGCTCAGAAGTTCTGAGGAAGCAGGAACCAAGTTTCTGTATTCACAACAAGGCTCAGTCTCACATCTGGTTCTAATTAATACTGTTCAAATACTGACACACTTGATTTTTAGGGAAAGGCAACAAACATTTCAATCTCTACTCCTCCTTGCTACCACTCAGCCTATTCAAAGAAATTATATAAGGTTCAGGCTGTTAAATTCCATTTTGAAGAATGCATTCAACAGCACTTAAAAAGTGATACCATTAGCTATTCATTTTCTCCAATATGTTTCMTATTAACAATAAAGTATCATAGTGCAGAATGATTATTAAAATCTAAGCAATAGGAGCGTTAGAATAAATGAACTGGCACACTTGACTGACCTTGAAACCTGCTTTATAGATTAAAAGTGCTTTTTTTGCCATGAACACTTCGGTTGCTTCACTTTCTTTATGTTTTTCAGATCTGAATTGTATTTCATTCTTTCCCTTCAYACACTTGATTCTATTCAAACAAGGCAAGTCATTCTGAAAGCACTGAATGTGCACCTGATCACTGAGTTTTCCTACTCTGAGGTCATCAACAATGGGCTTGAACTCCCACCAAGGATCTCAGAGCTTCACCAGTGAACACACARAACCAATGCTCGTGCAGAGATTGATCAATTTGATTGATCAAAAGGATCAATCAGGGCATTTATGCAAGTGGCACATTTTATCACTCAACCCCAATTTGAATGCTGACCTCTAAGTTTAAAACGGAATTATTTAGAGTATGTAGCATAGCTATAGAATATTGTGCTTGTCAACAACAGCACAGGGTGAATTGTGACAAGTCTGTAATGGAAAACTTCCAACAAAACCTTTTCTATTAGGGGGGAAAAAAAGAGATTGCCCCAAAAAACTAAGGAACAACTTACARGATATCACCAAAAGCTTGTAAGTTAAATGGCACAGGAGAGGGATATTAAAATGAAGATAAAATGGATAGGACAGAACCATTACAACACATTGATGAAAGAAAAGAAAGGGGGGAAGAAGTGTAACAGAACTGAAAATAAATGTGCACCTTTGTGGTTTGGGTACACACACAACTGTAAGGTRAGCAACAAAAATTGCATGAAATAACAACATGAAAGTGTACTTGAAATAAGATAACAAGCAAAATCAATGTAAAGCCACTTCAAGTCCAAAAAGAAATGAAAGGAATAAAATAGAAATCAATAGTATTTAAAAGGATTAGAACCAATAGCCCATCCATAAAGCACATTTCCCTTTTGGTTTTTAATTGACTTTAACATCTACAGCAAACAGCACAGGCCACAGTGCTGCAGATGGCTGCGCAGCAATTTGTTCCTGTAAGGAAGGCTTTCAAATGTGTTAATTTATCTCATTAGCAAAACAATCAGCGTTATCTGAGATGAGCACACAATCCTTTTGACATCCCGTACCTGTGTGGAAGAGGCTGGTGCAGGGTGGGCAGAGCACAGAGCTGCAGCTCTCCTGCAGGGTGGGGTTTGTTTGGGATGAGACTTCTGTTACCTGCAGGCAGGGAAAAGGCCAACATCCCCTCCTGCATGAAGCTGAAATATTCACATTTGTAGGGAAAGAGGCCTTGGGAATCTCATCCTAACACACTCCTCACAACCACAAATGAGTGTACTCCAGAAAATACAATTAGCTTTCCTTGCCAGGCAGAGAATGGCTACAAGCAACAGATCCAGGTAGCCATGGATCTGACAATTCCTTCTATTTGTTGCTTTTCCCCCTGCTCTGACTCCTCCAGCCCAGCTCTGATGGGTGCTGGGGTGGGAGATGTGCTGGATGTGCACAGACAAGGACCCTGCTCTGCTCCCTGTCTCCTGCAGCACACCYGGGTCTCCTGCAGCACCTTTGGCCATTACAAGGAGGTGTGGGATGAGAATGGTTATTTTGGCAAGAAAGGGGGGAAGGGAACCACGGGAGGAAGGGTAAAGGCTCACAGTTAAAAGCTACAGTTCTTCGTGGATTCTCACCTCAGGGTACAAAGTTATTCCCTCATGTTCAGAGARCCACATCCTATCACAGAAATGAATTCCCCTTTTATTTTATGCCAAGCCCCAGCTTATTTACCAGCCCATGCAGGCAGCTGATCCCTGGCACTATCTGGCCAAACAATGACTAATTGTTACTGACTTCCCAGATGGTCATTCTAATAACTGGAGAAGGGCAACCAAGCCAGCCATCAGGTTTCATTTAGCTGAGGACAGCACAACAGCTGTCTTTTCCTTTCCTACACACCCCAGCAGAGCTTTCTGTTGTTCCAGTGGTCTCTTGAGCATGCAGCAAATAGAGCTCCAATGAGCTGGAAAGTCCTCTTTAGATGATGCTTTGCTGAGTTCTCCCCTCTCYCTCCACACTGCTCTGCATTTCTCTCACTGCAGTTGCACTGTAAATTTTGGTGGGGGAAGTGGCTGAAATGCAAGTGCCTGTTCAAAGCATTTACATTCAAAGGTGTCTCATGAGAGAGAATCCAAACCCAACCCAAAGTCAGAGCCTTTACAAACTGACAATTCAGTTGGTTCTCACTCAGCTTGGGATGAACTGCTCAGTTCCTGCAGCTCTAGACAGCATTCTGCAAAAAGGTGTACACAGGTCAAAYGGAGAGGCCTTTCCTGAGGAACATTACAGCAAGAGAGGGCAAACCTTTGCCTGGTAAAAACTCTTCTGGCTCAAAGGCCAAATGAGCCAGRGGAAGCTTTGAGGCAGAGACAGTCTGGCACATGCTCTGCTATAAACACTGAAAGTGGGCTGATATTCCCTGGAACTGCTTTGGCTGCAGCAGAATTAAAACTCTTTCAACTGTGTGTTTGCACTTCAGCAGAAAACCATTTCTATCCTAAATATATCTCTGAATGTGTTATGGTTCCTGACTTCCACACTGAATACACTTCAGCCAAGTGCCAATCTTGAAATGTTATCATTCTGAGCCTAAGATTATCTCAGGTGAGAAATCAGATCTCCTCCACAGACTCTTAATTTGTCACATTTCTTTCCTTGCCTTTCCAKTCCAGCCTTTTAGGCTGCACTTTTRGTCCAGGATTAGCCCAGRAGYAGCAGGTTTAACAGCCCAYAYGTRGGGCAGGATGCAAACCTGGGAAAGCTGAGGGAAGAGGAGATTTTTGACAGGTACCTCTTTACCCAAGGCTTGTCCCCACCCCAGCTGTCACCTCAGTGACTCAGYTCCCAGTGGTGCCAGCACCAAAATCCCAATGGCTGCTTTCTTCCCATGGCAAGATCTGGGCCACCCTGCAAGCCCTGAGCTCTGCTCATCACAGAATGCAGCTCCACCACTGGAAACCCTTCCCTAACAAGTTTTAGGTGCCCTGCCCCACATCAACCATTTGCAGAACAATGACACAGGTAAATGCTACAAACAGCAAATCCCAGCACGGTTTTCTCTTTGTTTCTCTTCCTCCTAAAATTATGAGACCAGGGAAAGATGAGTTTACAAATAATAAAGTTGCTCATGGATCTGAAAGGGAATATATTACTCTAAACTCTAAAGATAAACCACACCATTTTTGGGGGGCTGGTAAATCACTTTCCAGCAAGGCACAATTGTTGCAATGTATCAGATGTTSTGAATAATTGATTTCCAAGTGCTTTTAATAAAGCCATATGGCTTTTATACATTACTTTTTATGTATAGTGTTTACTGTGAAACCACATAGATACATAAAACTTGTGTGCCAGGACTGGATATCCTGAAGTATTTGAAATTTTGGGACTCARAAGCTGTTTCACATCTTTTCAGCAATTTTCCAGAATTATGAACAGACTTAGTGACTTTTTTACTGAAAGTAGAATAAAACATTCATTAATATAAGAAGTAAAAAACATTTACTGATGAGTGCTCTTCTTTCTATGTGGTATCTCTATTTATCATCAGTCCTCATGTTTCTGAATTTGGGTCTGAGCAGTGTTTCAGGCATTGAATCCCAGTGAATCCCAGGAGGGGAGATGAGCACAACCCCAGGGTTTATGGATTTTCTTCCTGACTGGAACTGAATGTGGAATCTTCAACTTAGAATACAAACTTATACTGGCTGGGCCAAGAGTTTAAACTCTGAGCATGAGAATGCAAAGCTTCAGCACGAGACTGGCACAGAAAGGGCACTTAACACACTGTGGCATGTAGCTGTGTTTAGGGAGACTGCTAATGCCCAATAAATATTTATTTCTGTAAAACCATCTCCAAGCAGGAGCCTAACTCAAGCCAAACATATCTGAATCTAAATATGAACATAACCTAATAAAATGTTTTCATTTTTAAATTATACATTGCRTTCAGGATTTTAGAATACATCAAAAATTCTCTTTGTTAGCTTGGATTAATATTTTAAAGCTGGAAGTATGACAAGGAGACAAAAGGAGTATTGTAGCAGATTAAACAAGAAACACCCTTGCCACATTAAAATAGCTTTTAGAAATGAAGGGACAGCTGTTCACAGGATGAAAAGAAGTAGGAATAAATGAAACAACTACATGATGCCTTGATAGCCTGATGTATGCACTCCAATGGCACAGATCTCTCTTTGTACAATATTTATATTTGTTTCTCAGTAAGATTAACTGTGTTCTTATTATTCATTTGCATTTATGACTTTGTTTCAAAACAGCTCTCAGATCCCYTCCACATCTCACTTTTGCCTCTAAGTGTGATAGGAGAAGAAAAACAACACCTGTGTCCTGCAAAGGAACAGTGTTCCTGCAGAACACTAAAGAGAAGTCAGAACACTTTTTTTTTCCTTTTTATGGAAGAAATGCTCTGAGCCTAAGTGTATTTCCTAATTTTGCTTCTATAACAAAGGAAAAGCTAAAATTTTCTGCAAGCTCCTATRGGTAAGTAAAATAGCAAATGTTCTACCCTGTGACTGTATCTGATTGCCCAAGAGAATCCTATAAACCCTGGAACTCAGGGTAAGGGTCTCTGCCAGCTCAGAGGCCACACCTCCATGAAAAGCCAGCACACAGGCACAGGTGGCTGCAAGGCAGAGAGGGAATTGAACGTATTCTCTGAAACACAGATCAAACATGAGCCACATTTGTCCCATCCAGGCTGATAACTGGTTTGATTTCAGGGCTAGCAGCTCACCCCAGGAGCTTCCTCAAAATCAGCACCTCTGCTCCAACTCCTTTGCCTGTCAGAGGTGAGCAAAGTGAGGGAAAATCGAGTTGTCACATTAAGAAAACCTCAGAGGAGTTTGTCTGCCTCCTCCGCAGCTCAAGGTGCCCTGCTAAAGATGTTCTATGGCTGTCAAAACACCCCAAACAGCCCTGACACCATCCCAAACAGCCACAGGAGGCTCTCACCAGACTCACTGATATTTCTGCCATCCCTGCAGCTGAGCCATGGGGGAATTCTCCCCAGCAGAGCCCTGGCACCACCCTGCTGACAGAACTACTGTAAAACCTCCTCAGCATGTGGAATTCCTGTGCTGCAGAGCAGTTCTCAGGGGGTTTTCCCTCAGGAAGGAGGGAGCTGCCTGTTCTCTGCCAGACTCTGGGATTTGGTGTCCCAGAGGTGGCTGGAGGTGAAGGTGAGCTCCCCATCTCCTCAGCCCTGATCTAGCAACAAAAAATGGGCACAGCCTGGGGGAAGCAGGTCTTGAGCAGAGAGCTGGGTGAATATTCAGTGACTGAGGCACTGCAGGTTCCCTCCTGTGCCAGGCTGTTGAGTTTTCACAGATGGTTTTTACAGCAACAAGGCTGGAGAGCTCCAGGTAAAACCACCATCCCTTGTGCACCTACATCATAAACTGCTCATGTCCTGTGTCCCATGCTGGGGGGGAAACAATTCCCAGTAAAAGGGATTCTCTTCTGTCTCTGCTGGCCACCATTCCACCAGTTTACCCTTCAGAAATGTTTCTTTTTGTCTGCTTGCARAATTTCTCCGAAGAATATTGATCCATACAGGCAGTGCCTGGCTCTGAACTTATTCATTAGAGAAGGATTAAGGTGAGCAAGAGAAAAAAAACAACAAACAACAGCGTTCTTTGGAGTATATAAGCAGTGTGTTAGAAATTAAGCACCACAAAAGTGAGTCACAGGGTAGAACAGATCGATGGTAAAATTCAAATGAATGCACTTGCAGCTATCAAGTGATCCAGAAATGCTGATTCTCCCTGCAGGGCAAGTGCTGTGCCATAAGGGAAACAAMACAAAAATGAATTTATCATACTGTTCTTCTCTTGAAGCAAAGTGTGAATACTTGATAAGAAAAACGTATAAAGTTGAAAAGTAAGATTAATGTAAAACAATTTTGCTTTGCTTTTTGTCCTCTTGCTCGCAGTGAGCAATGCTCTCTATACATTACTCGTCTACTATAAAACAAGCAAAGTTTCAACAGAAATCTCTGGAGAAGTCTTAAAGGCAGAACAGGAAAAAAAAAAACCCAAACAAACAACAGACCTGCTTTCCTGCCCTGCCTTTGTCTCCAGGAGCAGGGAATGAGCCCCTGTGCTAATGAGACATTCACACCTCACCCCTACCTGAAACTCCCCAAACAAAGAGAGTTTTAATCTGAGAGTTTTAATGTGCAGCTGAGAGGAGATTAAAAGCTAAGAGGGACCACTTTGGTTGTCCCTGTGTTATATCTACAGAAATCAAGAGTGATTCCCAGATGTCCATACCTCCTGAGTTTATTTGCTCCTTTTTCATTGCAACGTAATGAAGAACCTTTTGCACCTTTAGGTACTTTGGAAGCTGCAAATTAAAACACCAGCATTTTTCTAGGGCAAACTGTCATTCCTCAGACCATTTCTTTCTAGGACAACTGAAGAGTATTTTTATAAAGAAAAAATTATTTTCCCCATTTTTTTCCCCAGAGGCAGATACTTTTCTATTATGTGATCAGTGCATGATGCAGATTAAAGATCATTTGTTCGAGAATATTTAATACAATAAACAGTTCAATTAGGAATATTAGTACAAACAAAACACAGGTGCAAGCATGCTCTAAATTTGTATGGCTCAAAGTTTTGGGGATGCATTATAAACACGCTGTGGGCTGTTTTTCAGAGAGTATGCCTTGACCAGAGCCAGGGAGCAAGAGACACTGGAGAGAGAAATAAGGTGAGAAACTGAATGAGGGGCATTGATTCGTACAGCCACCACAACATTTAAGAAACAATTTAAATGAAGGGAAAAAATGCTATTAAATGGTATTTTTGACCCCTGATTTTCTGCATGACTGGGATTGTCCTGGAATACCACATCCYGCTTTATCCCTAATTCTTAATGATTTATCTGCTTAGGAAGGAGCACAAAACAACCCAGTGCAAACCAACAGACTTTAAATAAGACCATGGTTTGTCCAAATAAAAGAATCCATGGCATTTTTGTTTTCAAACCTGAGAATAATATAGCAGATGCACTGAAGAGGATCCAGCAGTGGTTCAGTCTCCTCTGGGCACGGAGATGTAAACACACTTGTTCTGCATCACAAATAATGCACCTGATCAATGCTCAGCCTTTGAAAAATCTTSAGCAAAGTTTCCCTCAGAATGATCAGAGGCAATCACACTGTGGGGCTGCTGCTTAAAAGCTTTTACCRGGATGTTCACAGCAGATTTCACGTGGCTGTGGTTACCCAGCAGCGCAGGGATGCTGCAGGATGGGTCACACACAGGGGTTGGTAAATCTGAGGCTGGGTGTCCAGAGAACAGCTCAGCTCCATGGGCTGATGCTGGAATGCCTCCTGGCACGACAGATTTGGGAGTTAAACAGGAGCACCAGGCTCAGCAGTTACAGAACAGCTACTGAAAGCAGTGTGAATATCTAGATTTGCAGATTACAGAGACACAGAGCCACGGGCTCTGCTGGCAGCTCAGTCAAACCTGCAAGGCACTGGCCTGCAGCACTCCCAGGAACCACAAACATTTCCAGRGACACTCCCTGAGCCCCGGGCAGGAGGAGCAGGGACTGCTGACAAACGGCTTTCATTTCTTTGGACACACACACACTGAACCTGACAGTGCTTTTTACATTGCATGGGGGGTTATAAACACAAACACCAACACAGCACTGCTACAGCCACGCTTAAATCTAACCCTGAAGTGTCTCTGGCTCAGGCCAGGAACAAAAACAGCCCTTCAGAGACCACCAGTGCTGTGCTCTGAAGGATGCATTGCCTAAGCCTGCATTTATTAGAAAATCTGGCCACTCATCCTGCAGCCTTCTAAGATTTGCCAAAGTTGACTTCAAACAAGCACGATCAGCACTCGCTCACTTTGTGCTGATAGAAAAGCAGAATTCAGCTCTGTGATATTGCTGCAGTTGGCTCCTACTCCAGTGCATAAAAAATTATTGATCCATTTGCAGACCACTGGGAGAAGCAGCCTGAGATACCCACAGAAAACATGACAATTCCATAGATATTTTAAGACAACAAACAAAGAAATTTTATGTACTGTTATCCAATTATTTAAATAATATTTAGATTTAAATAATAAAAAGGTAGAACTCTAAAGTACAGAGAAACTTCTTCATAAAGGRAAAAGTTTGTCCCTGGAAAAGACCTGTTCTCAAAATTATTCATTCAGTTACAAAAAGCTTTTCACCTTTAAGGATAACAGCTGAAGCAATGCYAGTCCCTTTTATATCTACACCATTTCAAAAACAGGAAGAATACTCACAAAGTTAGGATGTCAAACCTAAAATCTTAACCATAATTTGGAGCAACACTAAATCCTCCCCCAAAGTTGATTTGGCCTTGCTGTTTTATTCATGATAACCACAAGTTATGGGTCAGTTATGGAGTTCATAATCCAATGCTGCAGTCATACAGAAAGGTGAGATCATTCATTCATTCTGCCTAAAATTGACTTCACACATTGCAACATCAAACTTGAGATATCAGATTCTGTCACAAAAACCAAAAAYACTCAGTGCTTCCTTCATTAAACCTCCTTAGGTAAATTATTCTCCAAGTTCTAAAACCCATTTAGACTTTTGCATCACATCTCATGGCAGATCCTCCTATGAATTCAGTACTGTCCTTTCTGAAGGTGAGAAGCAGCTGCTCTGAACAGACTTTGTTCAGTGGAGCTGGAGCAACTTCATGGCCCTGAATCCCAATCCCATGTGGGTGTCAGGCAAAAATCCTGCAGGAGCCAGGCAGGAGGCCTTGGTGCTCTGAGCAGGTCACATTGCTGGCAATGTCTGAACTGAGGAAAAGTTTATAGAGCCTTGAGTTCTTCAGCAGGAGCTGATCAGAATACTTGGTGTTCAATATTTAACATCTTCCCTCTGCTAAATTTACACTTAAGCTGAAGGAATGTTTTAAATAAAACATTAATGTACATCCTATCAGTGGTAGGGAATAGAAAATAAAAACTGTCGAGATGTTAAGCCTTAAACACATCATTATTTCTTGTTGGCTACCTTTATGTCCCAAATTTTATACTCAGGATAGCCAAAGGCTGTCACCCTTTTGTGGRATGGATTATTTCTTTCTTCTGCTTTCAGGGCTTTTTTAACTGATTTGGGAGAAAAGGGGGTTTTAATGATTTTTTTCTTTTTCTTCAAAGACAATGTATTTTTTTATATTCAGTAATGATTTTCAATATCCAAACTCTGTCTTTAATGTGCTTATTTCCCTTATATTTACTTTCTTCTTTATATTATATAGAAATTAGTGTTGATTAAATAATTTCTGRTTTTTTATTCATTAAAATATTTTTCCCCTTTATGTAACAGCCTTAGACACAGATTCCTTCATGTCTTTGAAAGAAATATTTGATAATATCCACCAGAGAAAAAGAGAAATTGCTGATAAAGTTTCACAGGTCGTAGGTACCACACCAAATCTTTAAATGCCTGATGAAATTGGGTAAAAAATGTTGAACTTTCATCTGGRCAGTTATAAAACCCCAAAGCTTTGATACCATGGCAAAGTTTCTTCCCTGGCTGCAAATCCTCAGCACCCAACACAAAGAGCAGAATAAGCAGGAGCAGGATGAGGATCCCTGAGCTGATTGTGTGAGCAGAACAGAGAACACACTGACACCAGAATTACTGCCCCTGATTAGGGATGAGCTGCTGTGACCCACTGAACCTGAGCTTCTGCTTTATCATTTGTGCTTGCCAAGGTTGTCTCCATCCTGCTTGAAAAGAAAAGATAACAAAGAGCCTCAAATGCTTGAATGGCTGTAATTTTCTACATAGAGCCTATTATATTGTAAAAGAATTAATGTGCAATCTKAATAGGTAAAGGAGAAAAAAATAAAATAAATTGGTCTAGCAACATTTAAATGATGGCAAATGTAAGTTTAATATAAAACCATATTAGAACAATTGAGAATCACAAGAGGCTGATTTATTATTTATATAACACACTAAAAGTTATCTGTAAAGGAAATTGTGTAATATGCAGTAAATTAGACAAAGCTGCACTATAAATTGGGATTAAATCTTAAACTGGTTTTAATATTTAATGTGCTATCATGACTCACATTTTCAATAATGCTTGTTCAAAGTTCAGGAAGAAGTGTGAAAGCAGAATGAGGAGGAGCCCTGGCAAACCCTTGCCTCCTGATGATGCAAATTAAATCAGATCATCTCTTAATTGCCARAACCAGAGGAAAGTAGCACAGGTCCAAAAACTCACCAGGGATACTGGAGAAACTCTCATTAAACCAGTGAGTTTGGGTCACAGTAAGATGAGTTCTTGCACATCTGAGAATGTTATTTCTGAAGTTAAAACTTGTTTATTTGTGGAGTTCCACCCAAGGTCCTGGGGAACACTGATTTCAAGGGTACTGACCTGCACGGCTTAGCCCTGCCTCAGACATTCAGGTTTTGCACTACTGAGARAACAACTGTCTCACTTGCAGTCTGTGGCCTTAACACACTGTGCAAAGAAAATAAATCAAAGTCCTTGACCGACAAGGTTTATRACTGAGGATGTCAAACAACAGACAGACAAAAGCAGGGACAGTTCAAGGAAAGCATGACACAGCTTTGGTCAGCACTTCAGGCAGTGATCTCAGCACTCTGGCAGCCTGACTCCCTCAGGAGAGCTTTAAAGTGGCTTTGTTCCACTCAGGGTTAGAGSGAGTCTCAAGGGCAATGTGGAAAAGGCACCAAAATTCTCCAGCTGTGGGGCAGCTCTCAGGCTGGGGGGGAAGCCAAGCTACAACCTCTTCATCCTAGGAAAGGTGAGTGGCTTTACAAAGGGAAAATGGTTCCAAACTGGTCCAGTGGAGAAGATAAATGACAGAATCTAAGGTCATATTTCAGCAGCAATAAYCTGGATGGAAGTGAGTGGGTGATGGTGTTGGTCAGGATCACAGGAGAGGATCTGCACTGCTAAGCAAGGCACAAAATGATCCTTTATCTGCACAGTGCTGAACTTCTGGATCACCCAAGTCCTATCATAGGTATCCTTTGTGAAACCACTTGTAAAATACAGATATATATCAATGCATAGGAATTAAGAGATGCCAGAATAAGAATACTACTTATTTCAACTCTTCTCTATCATATTAAAATGCCAGATGTCCAAATGTATGAATATGCTGCATCACAACCTGGCCACAGTCTGTCTGGCAGTGGAATATTTGGTTCCACACTAAACCAGTTCTCTGCCTGTGGTCTGCATAAACCCTCAGGAGTTTTGTTTGAGTTTACCTTGACTTCAGCAGTTTAACTCTGCACTGCTCTGTTTGATGCCCACCATTCCCCTGAAAGCATCACAAAACTGTGAGTGGAGCAGATTTTCAAAGAAATGGTGTAATKTGCAGCTTAGACTTTACTAATCTTTTTAAGGCTAATGTGTTCTGCACAAGAAATAATATTTAGTTGTCTGGAATGTTTTGAGCTGCTTAAAACCCCTAATTGTCATGTTGATGAATGTAAAATAGGCATAAGGCAGATAAATGTGGTCCACAGTGAATTGGAATTACAAATGGTAACACTTCCTAGCACTGCTGCTGTAGGAAATGTGGATTTTAATTATTGTTTTACTTTAAAAGACATTATTTTGCACAAGAAGAGGTCTCCTTATCTGCATGAACTTCAGACTGCTGAGCTAAGCAGTGAGGCTGCTGCATTCCTTGAAGGACAAAGGAGAATCCTCTGGTAACAACCTTTAGGGAACACAGCTTAGTCTGTGCTCACCTGACTCCAGGACACAGTTTCTGTACCAAAAGATGTTTCTGTCACACAGGTCAGCCTCCTTGAGTCTCTTCAGCTCCTCCAGTTTATTCCTTCATTATCTTTAAAACCAGAGTTTGTTCATGGCTAGTTATGATTCAGGTCAAACRTGACACAAATCCAAAATTATTGTGTATTAGTGGCATACTGACTGTACACTACTAGTGCAATATCTAGGTTAAAAAAAACCCAACCAAACAAGAAAATTTATATTGTCAAGGAAGACAAATATATAGGGAAAAAACCCAATATGAACCCACATCCTCCCCTTGAATGCATATATTTTGGAAACTACTCCAATTTTCCCCAAATCCCAGTGTCAGGAAGAGTTTTAGGGATTACACATTTTGTTTTTCAATTTTAACAGCCCTTCTCTTTACAGTTCCACAGTAATATAGCTCCTAGACTGTACTAGTATCTTTGTCTATCTCCTCTCCCAACTTTCATTTATTTCCATCCTTGTTACACTGAAAGCCAGCAGCAGTGTTTGACCTGACCAGGATGCTTTTCATTATCTAGCAAAACTGGTAGAAGATGTGAGGATGTGTTTAATTCCCCAAAATATCCAGSCACATTTTCTGTTGTTGAAAGWAAAGYGATAAATTCTTGGTTCTCAAGGGAWAGGTGGATTAGGGAGTGAAGATTTCCATGAAGAGCACACCAGTCCCTTTCTGCACTATTACAGTCCCTGTTTCTCAGGAATGTACCTCAGTGTTTTCCCAAAGAACATTGTAAGTTTATCCATTTCTGGGAAGCACACACTATGAAAGAAACCACTGYACTTCTTTTTATTAAAGACATCTGATGTTCAGAAGGTAAAGGGYAATAAATCAGAATTCCTGACATTTTCTGCACCTGCTGCCTCTGGCCCCAGTCCCAKGATAACAACAACTGAACTCATCCCTCACAGCACGAGTGTGACAGCAACAGGGATGGGACCCACTTGTCACTCACACAACACCTCCCTCTGCAATGAACCATTTTACAGGATATTCCTGCACTCTGGGATTCCTCTCCAGCTGCACAGGGACCAGGCCTGACAGAGCTCCAGACTCCAACATTTGGCTGGAAAAATCACTCAGGGTGGAAATGGGGGTCCAGCTCCAGCTCTGCTGGGCTGTGCCTGATGCACAACTACAACCACAGAGCCTCTCCTGTGGGAGAGGAAACCCTGGAGTGCTCCTGTGTGTGTTTATTCACCAGATCARCAGCTCAAAATCCCTCTCACTGCAGGTCAAAGATGACAGGATAGACAAATAGTCCATTTAAATATTTTCAGGTGTGCCTCTCTATATATTATTATCATTTTCTTGGAAAAATGTAGCTCAGATAAATGTAAGCCAGTCTCTTTCTGGAAGAACACACTCTGAAATATATTTCTGGTGCTGCTAATAAGCTAAGAATAATTTATTTTAAAAAAATGCTCAGCAAGAACATATCCAATCTTTATCATGATATGAAAAAACATTATGATTTCCATCTTGGTATTGTTTTTATGAGTTCCATTCTTTCTTAATAGAAACTTGAATAAAAACTGTCTGGCCAAACCTCTCTATTTTCTTTCTTTTATTGTAACCATTAAATCAGCTTTCATTTCATTACTCTAATTGTGCCTGGGAGTAGCAACTGCCACCTTAAGGCACATAACCTAATTTAAAATGCTCACAGCTCATTCCACCTTAAAATATATTGCAGTACTTGSGTTCAGCACAGCAGGTCAAGCTATACAACAGCACTCCTGTGATCAGAGGGCTTTTTGGCAGTTAAATCAGGAGAAAGACTGAGGCAATGTAATAAAAAAAAAAAAGTAACATTTCTCTTGCTTAAAAGATACACAGYAGTTGACATAACCATTTTTTATTTGTACCTTAAGTGTCTCCAGAGGATTCTTATTTAGGTAGAGATTTTTCACGTGAGGAGCATTTCTTGGCACAGCACACAAACATCTAATTCAGCTGGATGATTTTTACTGTGGGGATTATACATGTGAAGAGCCACCTTGCTGGGCTGTGAGGGGAAAATCCATAATGATGATGTATGTGCCTGTTTGTGCTACTTGTGTGGGCCTTCCTCCCATTGTTTCTGACTGTTCTCAGTCTTTATCTACTCCAGGTCTCTCTGTAAATTGCATATTCCCTCCATTTTATTGATGGGGAAGTGAGACACACAACAATCAAACAACTGCTTAATGTTAGCAGGGGTGCAAAGACAGAGCTGGCATTTAAATTTAGGTCTCCTCCTTCCCAGGTGAGTGCTCCATGTAAAAGGTGCTGCKGTAGCTACTCCTCCTTTCCTCTCTCATTGCACAGTGAGCTCACATTCCCCACAGCTCTATTTCTGAAAGACTTCCCCCTGGCTGAGGGATCCCAGCTCTAAGTTAAACAAGGCTAGAAGTTAAAYACTCTGCTTGAGGAGATGTGGGGCAGATGTTCATCAGCAGAAAGTGGAATTACAAACCTGAGCTGTTGTGAGGTGCAAWAAAGGGGCAAACCCACATTTCCAGTCTGGAACATCTACCAAAAGCCCAGGAGCACATCCCACCCACCTGAAATCCCTTCCAAAGCTCTGTAAGCCAGTATCTGCTCCCTGCTGGACCAGAAGAAGCCAGAAAGGAGACAAATCCACAAGGGGAATCRGGATTTGTGTGAGCTGCAAGGTCCAAGGGAATTCAGCACAAACARCTAATAAATATCTGCAACCTGACTGTTTGCTTTGGAAGCAGGAGGGAGATTTTCCTTTGTCTTGCAGTGAACCAGGCTGATAGGAAATGAGTCCCCACTCTCCTGGGAAGGCAGCAGAGAAGGAGCTGCTCATTTCATGAGCCAAACAGACCCTAACTGCACCTCAAACCAGAGGCACTGATAAAGGACCAGGCAGGCCCTGGACTGGACATAAACAAAGAATGGATCCATTCTACTCATGGAGCTGTTTTAGACAGGAGAGAGCAAGAGATGGATCAGTGGATCTTGACCAAAACCCCACAATAATCCCACTTTGACACATTCTATGATGTAACATCTCTATAAATATTTGCATAAACACATATTTACATATTTCTAGATACTCACATGCCCCACCCATCTATAAAACAGGATTCTCAGGACAAGGGTTCATCCTTTCATATATGTGTTCCAAAAAAAAAAAAAGGGCAAAATACAAACTTTAAAACTTCCTCAAACCTTCTTCTTGCAGATATTTTAAAACAAGTTTTTTCCCCTTCAAACAAATCAGCATATTTTAAAAACTCTTCAGTTGAAGTGCCATTGATGAAATACTCCAGGCTGGGGAACTTCACTATGTGATAAGAATGACTTAGCTGTGAGCTGAGGCATCCCAAAATGACAGTTTTCAGAAAACCCTGATTCTGTTTTCATAATGCAAATTAGAAGATTGAGTGGCATATGGTTATCCTGTTGTTATGACATAGCTGTGTGTATTTTCTCTGCATCAATAAAATTAGAACTTGAAAAAGGCACTCATTTAAACTGGAGCATGAACAAAGCCCTAATTTAAGCACATCATACATACAATGTGCAGGGATATAGATACACACATGCACCAGCTTGATCCACATTACAGCTGCCATCAACCTGCTTCAGAGGCAGGGACACCACAGGTCACTGGAGAGCCACAGTTATTCCACCAGGATCAGGTTATTCTMCTCACTGCAGGAAGGTGAAGCCTTCCACAGTATGGCATAATTTTATTTCAATTCCTGGCTCTCAATTGTTGTTTTTCAGCCTTGGAATTGTGTTTCGCAATTGTGCCAAATTTAATGAAAATACTTTCAGCGCTTTCCCTAAATGTTTTTGATCCCACCTACACATCCTTTGATGAATATTTAATTATTCTTACAAAGTGCAACAGCCCAGGAAACAAGGACATGAATTTGTTGCCTCTCTAGGTGCTTCAGGGGCAGAGGTTCAAAAACCTTTACAAAATCCCACCATGTCCACACAGCTGCTGTCATTTTGTCCAGATGAGGGACACGGGCATCTCCTGCCTCCTTTTTGTCTGCATGTTCAATAAATACATTTTTAGCAGAGAATTGCAGCACTAAAACCAATGGATCATTAATTTTTGAGTAACTTCCCCAGATACTTTATCTGAGCAGCTCTGGAGCAGAACACAAACATCGAATCCACRAGGATTAATTTCCACCACAGAGATCACATATGGTAAAATGTGTCATGTAAAATATCTTTGTGATGCCCTGGTGGGATGAGGGCTTTGGAGAGAATGCTTGTTTTGAGAGTTGTTGGGATATAACTGAAAAATAACATTACCTGAAAAGGCAGAAATCTTTTGGGCCACATTCAGGCAAGGACTGGCAATCACTCAGGAACTGGCTGGTGCCTGCTGTGATGCAGTAACCTTGTTTTTGTGCATGCTGGCAGCTTCCTTCTAAACTCAACTTTGCAACCCAGGTCCCCAGCACGTTTAGAATTGCAGATGTGTGTTCTGAGAATTTGCAGTGTTTGCCAGAAAGACACTATATGATATTAGCACAGTTGGTTGTGAATTTTAAACCCAAATCTGATGTTCTATGACTCACAGCCTCAGGAAAGAATTAGATGAGTATCTCATAAGGGGAGAGACACAGCCTGAATATCTTCATAGAGGAGATATGCTGAATAATAACCATTATCTCCATATGCCAAGCTCCCATTCCATTTAGGATCTGGTGTGCTGCTGTACAAGCAGAGAATGCCACACAGATAGTCCTATCTGGATTATCTTTAATATACTCAGAGTGCCAGAAATCCATGGAACTGCAGCAGCACACACCTCACTTCATTGCTTTTTCTTTCAGCCACCCCTGGACAGTCCACTCTGAGATCCAGGCTGTCCCAGCACCTCCAGGGCTGCCACATAAAAGCTGTCCCAGGTATCCTGCTTGTGCTGTAACCACACCTCTGGTCACAGCACTGCAGCAGCTTCYATTTGGAATTATACAATAAACCAGCACTTGAAATATGGAGGGWATTTACCAGAGCCTCAAGAGAGCTGGCCTTCCATTTAGATAATCAGCACTTAATTTCTATGTACATCTTTCTTGCAACAAAATCCCTCACAGCACCAAAAAACAATTGGAACCATGTGAAYCTGGCCCCAAGTAGATCTGAGAGGAATTTCTGTAAATAATGGTATTTACTGCACCTGGTTTTGGAAAGTCTGGGTCATCTCACAGACTAGATTTTATAAACCTTATTTTCAGGGTTCCCAGATTCCATCATGTGCTAGGATTTCTAGGATTTGCACTGGGCATTCCTCTCTCTCCCAGGACTCAGGAGCATTGTAGTTGGCTTTAAGAACTTAAAGTAAACTGTGCCCAAAGAATTACAACAGAGAAGTGAACAACAGCTTGTGGCACTGCAAGACTTGTGGTCCCATGTAAATCAATCTGCTCCAAGCACATCCATTGTAATTCTTTCTGAAAAGCCCAATAAATGCCTGTATAAACAGATTATAAATCACAAATCCTTTAATGACTTACAAGAGGACACTGCTTTGCATGGGGAGGAGGTGCACTTCCATTTGGCTGACTTTACTGCCTAACTAGGCTCACATCTGGAACAGCAGGATTTATGGCACCTTCAAGCCATAATTCTGTTAAAGCACCATGGAACAGCTCCTTTTGTTGTGCACCTCCAGGAGATGCCCACACCAAACAGCTCAAGAGTAGCTGGGTTGCTCCTCAAACTTAGCAAATATTTTTCATTTCTTTTTTACAGAGAAAACCTCGTGGCATTGTCCCCAAATCCCCTGAAGTTCAGCAGCAAGACCTAATAGCAAATATCAACATTCAAATAACACTTAATTTGCTGTATTTAACACAATGACACCCCAAATTCCTAACAGAAATGGAATACTCATACAGAAATACACAGTGTAAGGTTTCCTTTTCTGGAGAATTTTTGTATTCAATAACCCAAAAGGCCAGAGATTGGAAAGAAAAACATGGGTTGATTAGTGTTTGGTGGATTTTAGGGATGGTGTGGTGTTTCAGCATTGCTCACCTCTTACTTCCCCCTGCCTTTACATTTCTTTATCCCATTTTCTTATTGGATTCACAGAGAATCTCTGGCCTGATCTTTGTGAACAGAAGGAGGACACTACTGGAACATTCACTCACCTGCCCTCCAATTTCTGAGAATAGAGGGAGCTGCAATAGAAATGGGTGTGTTTTAACAAATACCCAGCATTTCTGGCTCTGTCCTTTTACATCCCTGGTACCACTTCCAGACTATACCCAGGAGGAGTTTGTGTGCTAATGCTTGCAGATTTGGTTTGTGCAAAGTGCCTCCATAAATAGAATTAGCCTTTAAACATCAGTCTCTCCTTTCTGAGCAGCATCTTTCATTTTTCACAAGGTGCAAAAAGAACCTACTGATGATAAGTCCTTTTGCTCCTTTAGAAAAGCCAACTCTTAAGCCCCTCCAGCAAAACATGTTCCTATTTAACAAGTAACTGAATAAATGCAAATTCCATGGAGCKTTGCTTAATGGGGCAAGCAAGTACTTCAGTTCAAAGTTGAAGAAATCATGGATGCTAACTCAAAAATGCTCCTTTTCCCTGAAGTTCAGCTCTGCACAGAATCAAGGAAATAAAATCAGCTGGAAAATATATATACAGATTAAAAAAAAAGAAAAAACCAAAACTTCTCAACATTTGAGATGTAACAAACTATTCTCAGGTATGTATATMGATAAACTGATTTTTAACTAAGTGGCAAGAAAGATGTGACTTTTCATCCAAAATCAGGCTGGTGTGGAAACACTGAGCACAGCAGTGCTGATGTATCACACCTTGCAGGCTTTGCCAGCCCCAGATAAACCTCAGSAAAGCCTTCATAACTCAAATATTCAACTTACACGAAAGCTTTAGTTTCCTCCCATGCTGCTCACCTGAACAGAATGATCAGTAAACATCTGCAAAGGCTCTGCTCATTCCCTTTACAACCCTCCTCAATCTCCAGTGCCATAAAGGACCCACAAAAACAGTGACAGCTTGGATTGGACAGCTCAGGATCAACACTTCTGCATTACATCTTAAGAAATATTGTCTCCTGGGCTGTTCAAGCTCCTTCATGAGCAGCTGTGGTCTTTTTCTTCTCCTGAGAATKCAAGATTTAGGGAGAAAAGACTGGATTTTTTTTTTTAACTCCAGTTCTTCAGTACAAAGCACCTGGAGCAGGAAAACAGCAGCAGCACCACCTCCAAAACCTCTCATTTCTTGCTGCACTGTCAGATCTGAGTTGKGATGAGTTTCTTTCCTGCACATAGAGGGCAACCCCAAAAAACWCAAACAGCACCCAAGGTCTACAGTGGGTGCCACATGGCAATGTCCAAATCCACTTTCTTCCAACATTACTCCTTGTTTGGGATCTCAGATAGTATTTTGAGGCTCAAAGCAGAAATTTCAGGGCCCAGAGAACATAYAGTGTGTAATAGAGAGCTCTCCAGAGCAGTGTGGCTTCTGGAGCAAGGGGAAAACATGAACCTAAAGATTTCTRAGGGACAAAACTAATGGTGATGAAGTGGTAACAAGATTTAGTTGGATAGAACTAATTACTCATGGTAGGGGATGAGAGCAAGGGCTGGCTTTGGCAGTAAGTGAACTCACTGAAAACAAGGAGYAGTAATAAGCCTAAGTATGGGCTTGATTAAGGGATTTTCAAAATTCAAYGTATGGAAGTAATTAGACAGAAAATGAGAATGGGGAAAATGGCACCAAGTCACTTGGAGACACACTAAATAAAAAAAGGAGATTTTCCTTATGCATGACATACAATGAACTAAAGCTCCTCTTTTCTGATCAATCTTGCCTTATCACAAAGACATTTATTTTCTAGTCATGAATGACTGGATTCAATTAAAATACAAGCTTGCCTGTCAATTAAATTGAAACAGAAACTCTCCAGACATTCAGAAGTGTTAAAAATCACCAAGTACTTCCAGTGCTTGCCATACTTAAAACWCTTCACACAGAGAAACAGAATGTATTCTGTTGCTGCATTACTGTAAAATGGGGGTTTCTGTTACCTTGTGGGGGGTTAATTTAAAGGAAGAAAAAAATTATAGTCCTTTCTAAAGTCTAAGGATTTAATTTTTTAATTCCAGCACCAAATATTGCAATAGCAGTATGATGTAGCTGGGCAAAGGGTATGTTCATTAATGGGGGCCTTAATAGAGTCATTTTTCATCTACACTTAAAACTGCCAATTCTTTAATAAGTTTATTTACTTAACCTGCCATTTCATCCAGTCTAGCAAAGCTTTGCTGACACATCAGCTTAGTTAAGCTTGCTTAAGTGGAACTTTGCAACATTTAAATACACATGCTCTGGGTTTCAGGCCCCTATTTTATTTCACATCACTAAAAATAAAGTGAGATACTGTTGATACCTGTACTCTGAGTACAATATTTCTTTAAGAATTGGGTCTTAAAGCTGTACTAAAATAACTTTTGAACATCCCCTGGAGGAAATAAATATTAAAATGWCATCTCTCGTATTTCCTGTGATCCACAGAAAGTGCACTAGCAGTAGTGGAGATTCCCAAGGCAGGAGCAGCCCCTCAGTCCCCTGATGTGTCCCTCAGCTGCCAAGGGCTGAGCTTTTCTGTGGCAGGAGCTCCTTRCCCTGCTCCTGCAGAAGGAATGCTCCTGGCTCAGCCTGTGATGCTGAGGGAATTCCCTTTACCGTCAGCAGGGATGTGCCAGGGGAAGTTGGCCTCTCATGGGAAGCTTTACCCCTCCAAGAGCATGAGGAAATTGGAACTTGACTGGGATTTCTCAGCTGTCAGGAAAAGCAGAGCTGGAATTCCCTTGTCAATAGTCAGTGCTAACAGAGACACAACAGGGCTGGAAAGCAGAGTGATGCTGAACTGCTTGGAGTCTTTTACCACCAGGCTTTGTGSCTTGTGCCTTTTTTAAAAGCAGGCYACCAAAAAGGTCACTTCACACTTGGTTCTTTCTCGTTAGTTTTGCATTTAGCAGAATTGTTCTTTATCCCTCCCATTCTTCCATTGATCCGGGAGGGGAGAGGAGGCACAGAGGGGAAATGACAAAGAGGCTGCATTTGTCCCTTCCCTTCTGTCATTTGTTTCACGGGTAAGTGAGTAGAAATGAAGGCAGCATGTTCCACACCGAGTGCTGAGAGCACAGAATATGGCCTCCAGCTACAGCACAAATCATTTCTATGCATGATGAATCCTTTCAATAACAAGRGCCCAGCTAATGTGGGATCAAATCACAGTCATTAGCTCTTGGCAYTGCTCTTAAAACGATACAGAAATCCAAGCAGCATCCAGCCATGCTCCTGGAGCACTCACCCTAGCCAGCATTTCAGCTGGCAATTTGCTTTTCTCATCAATGTGCTGGTATAATTAGATTTAAAAAAAAAAAAAAAGCCATCTGATAGGATAAACTCCTCTAAAAACAATAACCTGCTTAAGGCAATGATGGATCATTCTGAAATCAAGGGCTGTGGTGTGATTCTATTGATGGATGAATTGATTCTGGGACTATTTCAAGACCTGTGGCCCTGTCTGATGGATGATTTTCTATGGCAGGTAACAAACTGTTGAAACAAAGCCATATATTTCAGTTCTTCTGATTTTTCAGTCACAAGTGCCTTTTGGAACCATGGTACTCACAGAAGGTGTCACACTTAATGCAGCAAAAATGCTTTCAAACTGAGTTCAGGCTCTTTCACTGTGATCCAGAAGCTTCACAGAGTCATTTGGAAGCATTTCTTGTTGCCTCAAGCCATCTTTTTCTTTTAATTCTTTTGTATTATTATTTTTGCATAAGTAGCAGTCATATTCCTATTCTAATTTATAATACTAGTATTCAGTATTTGATCAATTGAAAAATTTTATGAATATCCTGCAATGTGTAAATTATGTATTCTCTTAAAATCCCCAAATAATTACTTTGCCTAAGTTAAGTGAACATCGTATTTTTTTTTTAAATAGCACTTTCTTGCAAGATTTTTTTTTTATTTGCACTTGCTTTCAGTAACTGTGCATCCATAAAGATATTTTACATTTTATTCTTAATGGATTTTTTAATGAAAAGAAAACCAGTAATTAGTAAAGWATTCTACTTAGATGGATGCTTCAGTATTCCCAGTGTTACTGTTCTTTAGGGAACAGTGCATGGCAAAATAGATACTGCAATTTTATAAATGAGGTTCACAGAAAATTAAACTTCAGCCTGCRTTTCACGTTCTCTCAGCCCAGATAAGGGATGTCTCCTGCCCCCTGTATATATTTTTGGCAGTTTATCCACTCCAATAACTGCAGTTTTCATAAATTCTCAGGGCACTATAGGATTTGCTGGTTTGATTCAGGGCTGAGATCGTGGGGCTGTTCAGAGTTTGTCAGGTTGGAATGGGCTCCCTTTGTTGCCCAATTAGGCTGTAGGGAAGTGCTGGTTAATGAGTTCCCTGGAATTCATGATGAATTAGGACAGTGTGCAGGGGACCAGGCTGCCCACCCTGCCTGGGCAGAGCCCTGAGAGCAGCYCAGGGGCCTCTGCTGACTCCTGCTCAAACCAAAGGGATCCTGACAATGAATTTGGCCTTCCAGGCTGTGACAAAAACCCTGCTGGCCAAGCAATTCCAGAAATCYTTGAGGCTCAGCTGACTCCAGAAGCACCATTACCATGAAAACCCAGATACCAGGTACCAGAGATGCACTCTGGTTTAAATCCAGCACAGAACACGCTGCTGAGACCTAGAAAACACCCTCACATGCTCAGATTTGAATATCCCAGCCTAAGACAGATGATACCCAAAATTCAACAGCATCAGAGATAAAAGGTTGGTGAAATGGCCTGCTGACACCTTTCCCTGTTGTTCTCTGAATTCCATAWGAACACAGTGCTGGAGCAGCCTGGATCAAACTGAGCCACAAGAGAGGATCAAGAGGATCAATATGGCAACATTTTAAAGTTGATTCAATCCACACTTTTTTTGAAAACAAGTTTCTAGTATGTTGCCATATAATCTCCTCTGGAAGAATGTATCTTCTCTTCCAAACCTATCATGCTGACTTTTTATGCAACCTTGATTAAAATAGAAGACAGATTTTGGAAGCAAATTCCAAGTGATTTTCATATCTGCAACGAGAATGTAATTATTTTTTGAATGCCTGTCGTGGTTTGACTTTTTTTCCACTCAAAAACSCCCTTAAGCCACCCACCTTAAGTTCTAAATAATGGCTCACATCACTGCTGAAGGAATAAACCAACTGGACATCATTGGTGACAACACCTGAAAACATCTGTGCTCCCTCTTCTGGGATTTACTGCAAGAACTGATCAGTGCAAGAGGACTSGAAGCAGCAGAAGGGAAACATGGAGCCTCCAGACAGCTGATTGCACATTTGTGTCTAATGACAAAGCTCAGAGAGCAATATGAGCACTTTGTTATTTGGGAACATTGCATTCTGTTTGGAAAACACCTTAGCTATCACTATATGGAGCTCTCCTCTGTTGCAAGCTACCATATTTTACATGTTCCCTGTTATAAACCAGAATTAATTCGCTGTAATGTAATATGAATATCAAAATTAGAACAGTATTTTCATCTTCTYTTCAGTCAGTTTGTTTCATCTGAAAGAAAAATCACAGCTTGGGCTGTGTAATCTCAGCCAAAGATAAATCTCAGTTTATTATGTATCAAGACTTCCTGGGAAGCCATTTGGCTGAATTAAGCTCATCCTTCCTTTTTTGTGACAACTCATGTCATGACATTAAAGGTCATGTTCCTTCCTTTCTGTCACTTTCAATTATGCCATCAATATCAAGAAGTGATTCAACAGAGAATGTAATAAGTGCAACAGAATTATTAAAATCATGCTAGGTGGCTGCTTTTCATAGATCCCTGCAGCTCCTTTTATGATTTCAGCTAACACTTCACATTCTTAACAGGGAAAACAGGTGCCTTGAATATAATGGGAARTAAGTTGAGGATGCAAGTGTGGGGAGGAGGAGTAACTCAGATTCCAGTCACGCCGTGCCCATAATCACAGCAGCAGCACCACACACACATCCATTAAGGAAACATTCAGTTACCCTCCCTGCAATYGCCTTTAAAATGATTTAGCTCAACACTCTATCCCCAAAAGCACACATCTGGGCTAAAAAAAAAGGAAATAAATAATTTAAAGGGATAAAAGTGTATTGAAAACATTTGCATCTGACTCAATCAAGTGTTTAGTTGTTRCTTTTCAGTATCACTATTTAACTTCCACGTTGTTCTTTGGCTTTTAAATGAGAAATTTAGGTTTCATCTTTCAAAGAAAGCACCTTTCTGTTTCCCCCACCTTCTGGCACAGTCCCTATCTCCTGGCTAGCAGATGACTTGGAGTTCCCCAGCAGAAACACAAATTGAAGGAATAATCCAACTGTAARCACACCATTTCTGTTAATGGCTGTGAAAAACCAGCCTGGAGAATTAAGTGCCCCACAGCAGCAGGATGTGTGCTCCCCTGGCCAGAGAAAGCAGCAACAACTCTGGGAGAAGGAAATAATACAATGTATTTTTTAATGTAGCTGCAGATTGAGCTACAGCTCTTTTCCACATGTTTAATTAGTATGGAGGCAGAGATTCCCACTTTGTAATTTCTCTTCCTTAATTGATTCACAGGTCTATTTTTGAGTTTAAGTTCTGCACCCAACCACACACATTACATGTCCCAGGAAGCAGAAACAAAGTCATCTGAAGAGCAACTGAGACGCTCACTATGACATGGATAGAGGTGACTGAAGGATTTGTTGTTTAAATAATATGAAATACACATCAAAAGGGTGTGGGGAGCAGGAATATTAAGGCTATTACTTAGAATATTTTTAAATGCAGCTTGAAATTCCATTTTACATCCAGAACRTTGCAGCAACTTCCATTCTTGCTTAGCACATTCTTTACTCTTTTTGTCACTCTGATCTTCTCAAATCCATGCAGACCAATCACTGTGAGCTGCTGTGTTTACTTTTCAGCCTCACAGACATTTTCCTGCCTAGAAATCAATGACTCTCAGACTGCCTCTTCATTCTACTCAGTAATTACAGCCAACATAACTTAAGAAATTTAGATGTAAACAAAGCACCAGGASCTCCTGTGTCTCCCAGCCAAGCCTCACCTCCAGGAAAACCAAGACAGATCCTAGAAACTCTTTTGTGTACAAGTCAATTCCAGCAAATCTTCTCAATAAAGTCAGTATTTCAATTATAGAGCCAGCAACTACTCACATGTAAAGTTTTACAGCACTAAATCCACTAAAAATGGCMATGATGCAGAACCATCAGGCTGTATTATAGGCTTAGTTCTCAAAATATTTGTATTTTATTAGCTCAGCAATGAGGCTTCCACTGCATGCTAATCATTCATTAATGCACCTCTCCTCAGAGAGAGGACCAAGTCAAACATGTTCCTTCTAATTTGATTTTAAAGGAACATATATAATATATGTCAACTACATATCATTTTGGACCTCAAGAAATAATCAGCAGTACCTCATTGGGCCGTGATATTCTGCAGGGAATCTTACACAATGAAGAGGAAAAAAAAAATCTCTGAATAATTTACACTAAAATCTGCTTGATTTACAACCTTCTGTTCTATTTCTGTGGGAGATAGCTGTGGCAATGAATCCTCACAGTAAATCTGCATTTAACAAAAGAAGTCACTAAGCTGCAAAGACTGGCCAGTCCAACTGAAATAATCCCAGCAAGGAGATGACAGAATCGCAGAGAGTGCAAGGAAGAACACAGAGAGCTGTTCCACTCTCTGATTTCAGCACAGCCYGGCTACAGCTGAGTCACCTCTGGGATGGAATGGACCTGACCCTGCTGTGTCAGGCAAACACAGCACAAGGGCTCCCAGGCCAAGGATCTTGCAATCAAAGTGAAGAAAAGGGTAAAAATGAACACCAGAATCTAAGCAAAAAGGAAACAAAAGCACAGCATAAGTAAGGGCTGCAGCAAGCCCTGCTAACACTAAATTTCTGACAGCACAGGGTTTGAAGGGGCACAGAGGAGGAGAGGAGCACATCCTCCCAGAGATTTCCTTTGGCAACACCCCACACTGAGCTGGGCAATGCTGGCATCACCCAGCAGGGTTCAAAATGCCAGATTTGAACATTTCCACCAGTCCTGGAGGTGAACACTCAGACACTCACACAGGCAAAAATGCCCCTGACCAAGCAAAGCTTTTGCCAGAAGATAGCAGGAGTAAATGCTGAGCAGCATCCTCAGGTGGTGTAGYCCAAATTTTAGAAAAGATTCCTTCTTAAGAAATCTGAGGACATTTAATGCATTTTGGAACTGTTGAAAAAAACCCAAAAACCAAAAACAAACACCATTTAGGTTCTTAAAGTCCTACTGYTTAACAGGAGATGAGATCTTGAATATTCATTATCTTCCTGAATTGGAATGAGTGTTGGAAAATGAAAAATCAGGAGATGGCAGAAACAGGGAAAACAGCCAGGCTTCCTCTGTGTGAAACATATGTGTTAGTTTTGTTGAAAAATAAGGAGAAAGARGTTCCTCAAATTGCAGCCCACAGGTGAATGTTCACACAAAATTCACACCAGCATCCTCCCCTTCCCTGCAGCCCCATCCTTTGAGATCAGCTCAGGCATTAATTACACAATTAATGACCCTGCTGCTTACAACGGGAGCAGGGATCACCCCACACGTGGGAAGGCAGGAATTTGACCCTGGAGAAGTTTCTGAAGGCAGAGGGCTGTTGGTGCTGGTCACTGATGGATGCACAGAGTTACTCAGGCTGGGTAAGAGTTAAAAGGGAATCTCTGCAGCTTCTGGGCATGAACAATTCACACAAAGCCCTGAACAATTCACACAAAGCCCTGAACACAGCAGAGGTGTTTGTGACCCCTTTGAGGCACCTTTGGGAGGGGTCCTACAGCCTGAGAGAGTGGAAATGTCCCTTCCAAGCCTCCAGTCACTGGTGCTGGGGGGTTTTCAACCCTGACCAACAAATGGAATTCGTAAGGATCAGCTGCCAAGGATCAGCTTTGGAAAGGATGTTTATTAAAGCTCTTCTCAAACAAAAGTGTGAAAGATAAAAATAAAGCAACTGTTGAAGGGAAGGAATGCAGGATGTGGTACTGAAGAGGATGCTGAGAAACAGAGATCCAGAAATTACTCTGCTCAGGCAGAACATTTGGCTTTTATGCAAAGTTTCAATGGCCAGGTTTAGTAGACTGTTTTTCTCAAGGTCCAGAACTCAATCAGAACTGTAGGCACACAGAACTAGAGCCATTCAAATGTGGCTTTCCCACTAAAAAWCCCTCAAACAACTCCAAGGCATTCCATAATTTTGTATTGCTGTTGTAATTTAAGACATTTATGAGGGAGAGAATATTGGCATTCTGTATTTCTCATTAAATTAATTGTTTTATGCATTATTATTGTTCTGATTGGAAGACTGAGTTCTGGAATAGCCTYTCCCCCTTCCCTGGGCATTCTGATTATCTGCAGGAAAAAAGGACATGGGTGTTTAATGGAGATATGTTCAGGTTCTGCTAAAATACCATGACAACCTTCAGAATTCTTCACTTTCAAAGCTATTCCAGAATAATCTGTAAAGTAACATCAAATATTTCACACCATTTTGGCAGAAAATGAAAAGTGTTCCATTTCACGCTTAATTTATTTTGTAATTATAAATCTGTTGGTAAACAGTACCATAATRGGCTTTGCTTTGTGCCTGCTTTATGCTTCTGAACTCTTAGAGTTTTAATATGTTTTCAATACAAAAAAACATGATAATAACTGCTCCTGGAAATGACTGGCTGGATGAGTTCATCCCTAAGTAAATTTTAGCATTAATCACATGCTCTTTCTAGTAAGGGACATTAAAAAACTGGGTAGAAAACAGTCTGGCAATTTTTAAACATCAGAATAATAATAGAGGTAATAATTTACAACTTAGAACAGTTTAATATGAATTCTACCATAACAATAATCTCTTGAGAAGAACAGGGAGATGGTTTTTAATTAGAGCCCCTTTTTGTGTGAGATTGTTAAACCAGCACATGGGTGACATCTCACAAAGCCACAGGCTCATGTTTTAGTTACTCCCTCTGCTGTACTCCTGAAAATGAGAGTTTTGGCTTTCCCCTGACACCTGAGTGAGTGCTCTGGCTTCCTGTTACTCCTTTTCAAGTTTCACCATTATTTAAGATAGAGGGGGTTGGTATTTAAACATTGATATTACCAAAATTTCAGCATGTTAATTAACAGACAGCCTTTACAGTGCTCAGGCAGGAACACCTTTCCTTTTGCTTTTTGAGGCAGCACATTCTCCTCCCTCAAGCAGGAATAAGCACTGCCTGCACAACCACACACCACCAATCATCAAAAGAGCCTTCCTATCTATATATGCAAAATATACATGTAATTAGAAATGTATTTTGAAAAATAGCCTTTTTTCTACGAGTCTTTGCTCGTGTCTGCACTCAGCCTTCACTGCTGAAGGTACCAGCACGCCCTCTACTATTTGTAGCATCCTCTGAGTAATTCCACGTTTGCCAAGCTGTTGACAGCTTCACCCCCAGCTCCCACCAGAGCCCTGGATTTGCAGAGCACACGGATATTGGAACTTCCACACCAGCAGGAACGAGCTCAAATATTTGCAAGGGATCAGGAAGCCTCCCTGGTGCAGTGACAAGCACTGGGAAATCCCAGCTTTGCATATGAGATAAGGAGTTCAGTTTACATGGCCTCACACACAAATTCACCCAGGCTGCTCTTTCAGCTCAGGTCAAGAGGAAAGTTCAAGTAGTCAGCTCCTTTCTGCCATTAAATAATTGATCAGCACAACTGCACAACACACTCCAAGGCTCTTCCATCACTGCAGCCAGAGTGAGAAAGCAAAGTCTGCTTTGAGGAGAGCTGCTCCCATTCCTGAGAGGGGCTGTGCTGGAAATACAGATATTTATGAAGTGGAGTGAGCACTGTGGCAATTCCTCACTTGAATCTGTCAGGACTGCACAATCCTGGGGATGTGCTTTCAGGAAGGGAAGTGGCAACTTGGTGGTCACTCCAATAAATCAAAGCATTGGCTGCACAGAGTGACTCCATCTGCAGCAAGGAATTCCCTCCAAGCCTCCCTCTCCCAGCAAACCTGTTCTGAAGAAACAGTCAGGAAGGGGCTGCATCATTTAATACTGCAATGTATATTTTATATATATTTTATATATATTATATATATATAAACAAATATATATTATATATAGCTATAAACATGTTTTTAAATAGTGTTCAAAAAGAGAGCATACAGATGTGTAGATATAGAAACTGAAGTCAAAATTAAATCAAGAAGGTTCTTTTTACATGAACAGCCCACAAAGTTTTAAAAAACACAGTCTTACAAATATTGTCCTTGATTTCTAACAGAATATTTTATAGAAAAGAGTAACGAGTAATCCTTCCAGGCTTACTTCTTTCTATATTTACTGGAGGAGTAAATACCTTTATTTTATATTGATACCTTTCTATATGCAAACATCTGGCTTTATTTTTCAAATTCCAGTTTMTATCCCCTACTTTTTGTCAAGATTTAAAACTGATTAAGATAATGCTTTAGCTCTCATTTCATTTCTCAGGAACATTTTAATACCTTTTGATGTCAGGACCACAGCCAAGCTGACAACTTGTATTTTGTTGTATTTTAAACTAACTTCTATTATCCAGACTAAGGAAGGAAACAGCTACTTACAGGATTTAAATTCCACGTTAAACTTTTGTATGTTAAGAGACTGAATGTTRAAACTTAGTTATTAATTCAGGATGCAATTACMTTATTTTMATYTATAAATTTACTACTGTATTATTAMATTAATTGAATTATTSMATGTATAACAGGAGRAARAAAYSCCAAAAYTGCRTAATTGCAAAAATTATTCATGAGCACACTGTTGTATGAAGTAACCCTAACATTTCAGYTGAGCTCAACATGACAGTTCAAAACTTTTCATCATTACCTCCATGAATTTTCCAACAACTGATTATCCATTCATCATAATTTACTGTTCACCTGAAAGTAAAAGAATCCCCCAATTCAGGCAGAAATTCTAAGGAATTGATTATGAAAGCAACAGYAGAATGGAAAAAGGGAATGGTTTTGAATTCATAATGGACAAGTCAGCACTGAAAGTCAGTGACAGAGGAGCTGCTCTTTTCTTTTTCCTTTAATCCCATCCTTCCCTGAACTGCAAACAAAGCAGGGCTAAAATCTGTTGATAGAATAATTTATCTATAGATATAACAAACTAATTTAGCAGCCATGCCTCTATGTATGCATCTGCACATGTATATGCAAACAACAGCAATTAAAGGAAAAAATGCATTTTACTGGGCAATTTCTTTGCAACAAATTATTCCACTAACTCCATGAAAAGTTATTAAAGTCATTCTAATTTATGCATTAATAAAATATGCAAAGAACACACATGCCATCTCTGTGTTTACTCAGTACACAGGGATCCTGATAACAGATTTTACTTTTGTCATTTCTTTCCTTTGCTCTCTTGGTAAGAATAAATTTCATTCTAAAAATCTTTGTGGAACTTTCTCTGCACTACAAAAATAGCAGTAAGAAAAAACTTTTATATAGGTATGAGGAACCTTTTTTGATATATTGTGTTTACAACAGTGTTTTCAAAAAGGAACCAAACCTTTGTTCAGTGAAAATGCTGGAAATTATTSCAAGGAAGAAAAACAGTTTTTAAAAATGTGGAACTTCAAGTTAGTCCTATCAACTTAAAAAAAAAAAAATGTTTGGAGCAGTAACCCTGCTGTGCCTTTAAAAATTTTGGGAATTTTAAACTCTAAGTGTGGCTTTCCAGAATCTGCAATCTCGACCTCTCAGAGAGGACTTCACTAAACTGGAACACCAAGTTCAGGAGCACAGGGATCTTGATGCCAAAGCTTCTCATTAACACAAAATGTGAATCAAATTTCAGGTGTCTGCAGGCAATACAACCCCTCCCAAAACTGTACCTGACCCCAGGTCTGTGTGGTCAAAATGTACACAGGATTTTAACTGGATTGATTGAGAAAGGCTCCAGGTTTATTTTCCCTGTATCATCCCAGTAGAAGGTCATTTAAAAAATCCTTTAGGCTGTGCATTTTTAATGATTTTTGTCATGAGAAATTAATTTACAGGCTTATGGACTTTGCAGAARTGATAGATTTCCAAAGACTTTTTGAGCAGTGAATAATGAACTTTGCCATCCTCCTCAACACTGACTGATTTAGTTTCCCTGAATAAGTGAGGCAAGTGGTGGTCTTATCTCTGTGCTGAGGTCAAACCATTTCTGATTGGAAGCAGCAAGAATAAAAGAAAAATTTCTGCCTTCTGACACATCAGAACTGAGCACAAGACCAGCTCACTCTCCCCTGTCCAGCAGCAGTTCCAGCTGAATGTCTCCAGAAGGGATTCTCAAAAATTACAAAGGAGACCTTGGCTAAAATCTGTCAATGCAAAGCAAGGATTTCATTTCCACACTGAAAAAAAAATGATGTTTGAGAACTGAAGGTGCTAATTTTCCTCATATTTTGAAGCAATCCAAGGGTCAAGTCTTCAAATTTTGAAATAAAACCTCCCCTTTGACATGGAAGACTTTGTATCTAAATTCCATAAAGACTATTATATGGGAATAGTTTTTTTAATCCTAATATTTCCTTCATTAAATACTCTGCACCAATGCAAAGCAAATAAAAGATTTTACATCTCTGACACTSAAAGCTGCATTAGAGAACTTGACAGTCATGACAAGAATTAAATCTGTGGCATCAGCCTGAGCCTGGTAATGGGCCAAAATCTGGACAGCAGATTGTCTGGAGGTGTCATCCTAAATCCAAATCAGCAGCCAGCACAACCAAGGCTAACATCTTCCTATATTTATATATATATATGTGTGTGTATTTATGTATTTCCAAAGATTGTGCTCAGTTCCCTCTTYACAGCTCCACATGTCCCCTGCTCCCAGCAGTCACACTCCAGCCATGTTGCCCCCTACCATTTATGCATTATMAATTCCATGGTTCTTTAGAATACATGAATTTATAGCCTCACTTCTGTCCCCGAGCCAGCTACACGCTGATGAATGAGATCTGAGACCAGATAGGTAAATAGAAAGAAGGTGAAGGATGGGAGCTTGCAATGTATAATTTATTATAAGTACCACAGAATACCAGTGCTGAGAGAAAACAAATTATTGGCTTCTCATGCAGTGACCAKGAGAAGGTGATGAATATTTTATTATATAGTACTCATCAGACATTTGAATAGCTCATCTGTCCCATTTATGCCAGCTAAAATGAATTCAACCTATCAGTGGCAAATGTATTTTTAATGTTGTGCTACCTTCTGTGGAAGGGGCAGCCAAAAAGTCCCTCTTCCCCAAGAATCCCATTTTTCATTTGATTGAACACTGTAAACTGTTTATTCTTGAAGAGGCTTTTCTTGTTCAAAGCTCTTTACATCTCACAGAAATTTCATGCCCAAYGTTCATTCCACTTTCTAGGAAGCAGAAGTTACCAAAGCTGCTTTCCAAGCTGTGAGAACGTGGTCTTTTGATGAGGAAACACTTGCCTCACACTAAAACTGAAAACATTTGCAAACACCTACGGGCACTCTTTGCTTCAGAGAGGAGAAGCCGAGCCAGATAACTCCAAGTGGCCTTTTGTAACAAACACACTCCTGAAAAATCAGCAATAATCTGAATTCAAAAGGCTCATTTCAGTGSAACTGGTACCTGCTCCCTGTCAAGACTCTGCACATTTGCTTTCCAATTCAGAGATACTGAGGAGCTCCAAGAGGGGCATGGAATTATAAGAACCTGCTCCAAATCCCTCATGAGAATTAGTTATTGGAAGCCCTTTATACCAAGCCTCTGTTACCCTCCTTGGAATACAGCAAATGCTTTCAAAGTTCTCTTCTGGTTGTCTGGCTGTTCTTGACTGCAGTATTATCAACTATTATGAGCAAAAAGGTAAGACCAAGAAATCTGAAATTCCTGGTTCTGGGTCTCAGTTTTCAGAATGAACCTCTTGCAGGCATTCAGGCTGGGAGCCATACTGCTCCTAATCCCAAAAAACCCCTTGGATTTAGCAAGGTCTGAATCAGAAATCAAGACTAAAGAATTCAAAAGACATTCATGTGAATTCTCTGCTTACCCTCCTGGAACTTCCTACATCAGGAATCATCCAGGACCAGGAGCTATAAACTGCATCTTGTCAGCATTGACTTCTGACCCTAAACTTCTCAGAAATATAGGCATCAGCCAGAAATAAAGAATGATAAATTCAACTCTACTTATGCCAACCTRTGCTTACATATTTGAATTTTGCTGAATACCTCACTTCTTTGGACATGCAGCTTCTATTTTCCCCTACCTTGTCTTTATTGTGGCCTTTCAAAACCTCTCCTTAAAACTTTGCTAACACTGCCTGCACTGAGCTTCCACAGGCAGTTCTTCTTCCTGGCTTTATCCCCAGAGATGGAATGGGCAGGAAAACACAAAGAATTGAGAGTCCTGAAAATACAACTACCAACAGCTATTTAAGGGCTGGCTTTTGGGTTCAGAAAGAGGGAATTCCTTTCATTTCTATACATCCCTGATATCCTTTGACTTGCATCCCTTATAATCATCTCTCTGTTGCCATGGTGCAGATGAAGCTCTCAATTCAGTGGCTCTGCACTGACAATAACAAAGAACACAGATGGCCACTGCCATTATTCCCACTYCCTCTGTGTCCTTGTGCACTCCATGGAGCCTGGAAAATGTCTGTGTTACTCCACCCATGTAATACTGACCACCACAAAAGCTCTGGAGCAGCCATAACAAGGTGGAGCATGAAGAGTTTCAGAAATTTCTGCCTCCCAATAACAAAAATCCATGGGCTCTTACATAAGAGACAGAGGGTGCAATAAAGGGGATTGAAATGAAAAAAATCAGGAAAAATATGCTTTGATAAGTCCTGCTCACATGAAGCAAGATCAGAAAATCAACCAGGGCTATTGATGGAGCTCAGTTCTCTGGTCCTTTTCTATGAAATCTCCATTGGCAAGATGCATTAACATAAAAAACCAGGCAAAAATGGCAATGTGCCAAAAATCATCAGCTGCTAAATGAGCTGACTCATCAAAATCCAGCAGAGAATACTTCATCCTTTTGTGCTCCCCATATCCTGATGGAGTTCCCTGTTTTCCTGACAGAGTTTGCAGAGGAATTCKGTCTTGGTTATATCTGGAGAAAAGGTTTCTCTGGTGAAAGCAGAGTATTTTGGACACTAGYAATCAATTCTGAAGGATAAGGTTAGGAAATAACTCTTGTTAACCAAAAAGMTTGGAGGTGTCAAAATATTCTTGGGGGTGGCCCAATATCTGAAACTCAGAACAGCTGAATTTCAAATAAAACCAATTTTAATCTGAAAATCAATTTCAAGGGRAAAAAAAAAGCATGGAACAGAATTTTTGCCTTAGTATTTTGTGATGGGACACCCTGATTCTGCCCCCCTGCATATTCCAACAGACCCCAAGTCAGCACTGTTTCCTCTTTTTCCATGCTCTATTTTGTGAATAAAAGCACAGTATTTTAATGTGCCATSATCATTAAAGCTAAGCTGCATCAAAATGGAACCAACAGTTTATCTTCAATCTATTGAATGTTTTTGATTCTCATTTCTGATTGRAAAGAGCAAAAGGCAAAGTCTAAGGTGTTCTCTAATATGCAACCCAGGGACATTATTTACTATTTAAAGTAGAATTTATGATAGACACAACTTTTTTTGAAGGTTATTTTCCCTAAAGAAATTATTTAGCTTCTGATACCGGGCTGTTTTGCATTTAGCAGCAAGTGATTTATGAAGGAAATCAGTTAAATATTAGAAGTTCTGTATTTTTATAGATCATTTTTTCTCAATTCCTTATGTGTTTCTGCTCTCTTATGAATTCTGAGCTCTGTATTCAGTAATCATTCTTTCTAACAACCTAAATATGCACTGCATTATTTGTGAATTAGACAGCAATTTATTTAGGAATTTCAGAAAATTACTTTTCTTCTGGGTGCTGTTTTGCTATCTATCCATTTTGTCTTTTATCTACGATTGCTTCTATGTGATGTGAGCCTGAAGAGATATTTCATACAGATGTGAACTGCAGGATTTGGAAAAAAAAGTTTCAAAGAAAATATCCAGCTTTGATTGTGTCCAGAAAAAAGAACTGAGTTCAATGAAAACAAGGCAAAACTAAGGAACAAAACCTTGTACAAGGCTGCTTCATATAAATATCTCTATAATGAGATGCCCACAAGCCTATGTCTGACAATCAGTTCCAAGTTCTGCACCAGTCTGAAGCAGGATTGCCCCAGCATCCTCCTCAATCTTTCAGAAATGTCTGCACTGAGACAGAATTTTCCTAAGAACCAGAAGATTCCACCCAACCCTAAAACATTCATTCAGGTGGGCTCTGTGAAATGTGTTCTTCACATAKTGGAGTTAAATAAGCATTGAAGGCTCAGTTCAAGACTCACACACCCACTGGAGGCACCTGGTGCASAACTTTAAATAAAATATGGCCACAGAGAGATAATTTACATCACACAACAAGAAAACTTGGCAAACTACATCATCCACAGAAGCTAAAAAGAAACATATTTGTACTACACATTTAATGTGCTAATGTGCAGCAAAGTAAGCAATTAACACTGAGATGTGAGATATCATTTAGCACTTCTTTTTCATGTGTAACCCAGGCGCCAAAAAGGCCACTTGAATTTCCTCTGCCTTCTCCTGCCTCACCCTACTGAACTCTGCATGTACTGGGAAAGAAAACAAAGGCTTTTGTGCCTCACTAAAAAATGAGGTGAATTTTAACATTTCAAGGGTCTAGACCAAACCTAGGAAGGCTTTCTTAACCTGGAAGTAAGGTTAACTTCATCCTTTGTCTCTGTGCCAAATCTGCAGATTTTATAAACCAGATTTTATAGRAATTGCAGCCCTGCAGCATATGCAGGAGCCAACCCACTGGAAGGAGGGAAGTCTTCCATCCAGCTGGTCTGGTGCTAAAAACAAACCCATCCCACCATCAGGAGACCTATTTCTGTCCTGGCTGGCAGCCACACCAAAACCCTTCCCCAGGCTCTTCTCCTCTCCCTCATCATGTCCCATCCACTGGCTGAAGGCTGGTTCTGCACAACTCCTCAAACCTTTCCTTCCWCAGGAAAACTCCCCAGTTTGCCTCTGCCACCAGCTCCCAGCCTCTCCCRAGCTCCTCTAGGAGCCAACAGGGACAGGACAAGTTTTTGTGTCTCTCTATTGACCCAGTTTCAGTGTGTGCCAGGCCAGAGATGAACAACCCTTGGAATTTTATCACACAAAACTTCCCATGACCACACACTGGCGAACGGGTAAAATTCATTGACGGGAACCTATTTACAACCTGACTATGAGAAAGTGTTGGTGGTAGACCTGGAGCAACAACTTCAGCTTTTCCTCAGCAGTAACACAAATGTCAGGCCCAAGTAAGGAGTGGTCAAAAGTGGGAGAACTGGTGCATCAAATTGACATGCAGCAGGAAAACAGGATGAAGGCACATTCCCAGAGTGGGGAATCAAACAAGCAAACCACCAGAAAAGGGCAAAAACCAAGATGCACTGAATTAGAGTCCCTCTGGACTGTGGGAATCTGGGATATCAAAGCCACATCAKGAATATCAYCCTCACTCAAGCAACTCAGTGAGTGAGGTTTTCTCWCCCAGAAGTACCCATTTGATAGGGAGASTTTCTTKGCTTAAKCCTTCACACATCCTTAAAGACTCAYGTGCATAAACTGTTCTGGAACTCARTTTGGGGAATCTGTAAACAATTTACAACCACATTTAACAAAAAACGGGCCTATGGCTCCTTTGTGTGTTTTTGGAGTCAAACCTTTTTATGGGCTCCTCAGTGACATTTAATTAGAAGTCTGGGTGGCACATCCAACCTCATGTCAGCAAAATACCTTGGGTAAACAGCAGCAAGCAAACTTCAATGGGTTTATTTACCACASAGTTAATAACCTGGGTGAACTATTTATCTTGGGTCTAATATTTATTTTGGCAGCAAACTTGGTACACATCCTTTATTCTTTTTGCCTCCCGTAGGTACAGAAATTTTAGAAATATCCAYTGACAAATAGCAAAGTTCAGAACCTTTTCCTGAAAATAAACACTGCACTATTGCTTTTGTATCAAAATGTTACTAAGCACTGAAACCACTCAACAAAAAACAGAAGGTTCTCTTGCTGTCTCATACTCACATCCTTCACTTCTTTTGAACACACAGAAAAGCTCTCAAGAGAACATGTACCACCCTGAATTACTTTATTTTCAATAAAATCCAGCAGTGGTACTATAGTAACCATCTTCACCATGATTAATGTAGGAAACATTTGGAAAACATGTTATTATTATTCTAAATTACATTTGCTTGAGTTCATTTTTCTGCGTGGTTACTGAAATATAAAGGGCTCTGAATTGTTAATTGCAACGCTCATCCCTCTGAGATGAGATCTGAAGAACAAGTACATGTTGCTGAAAGGTTTTCAGTTTGAAAATCTGCAAACTAAAGGGTGCAACGTGTTGTAAATTAAGTCTCCAGCCTATCAAACCCAAAGATTCCAGTGCCAATGACATCCTTAATTAAATATTTCTGTTAAACTTCAAGACCAGGATGTACTTCCAGCTGAATGCTGTGACAGCAAACTSTTTTATTCTGCACTTTTATTCTGTTTTTCCTCTTATCACCACTGCTGAGTGTTAAATCCTCCCTTGTCCTACAGCAGCATTATCTGTTTCCCAGGCACAGTCATGTACACTCTCATAAAGTTGTGATGGATTAAAATGCACTGGGATTATTCATCACAGCACCGAGGGACTGGGCAGGGCCTCTCCMTGATTTTGCAGATTGTTCCAGTGACAACTTTGGAAACCCTTMTCCTCAGCCCAGAAAATGTTTTGTATACAAAGAAAAGTACACAGATTGAAATATGGAAAAGAATTTGGGTAAAACACCAGACTCCCTTTCCTGTAACTTCCACTGCTGCACGTGATTGATCCTACAGAAGACATAGGATCAGGGACCTGATTCCTTTTCTCTGGGGACAGAGGAAGCATCCAAGCAGGACCTGAAGGTTTCACAGAGAGAAAAGCAATTTTTCTCCAGTCTTTCCCAATAGCAGCCAGACTAAGTAGCCAGAAGAAATAACTCTCCTGTTTGCAGCCAGCTATGGCACACTTACACTTTCTACTCAATGCTTAAAGTTCAGGAGAATTGAGAGATGTTTAATTCCAATAAAACAGTAATGTTGCATTTAGCATTGCTGCACAAAATTTCCTTTCAATAGCAGTCCATTCATTTTCTGTTTGGCCCATAATAGTCCTAAAATCCTGACTATCAGCACCTCAAACTCCAAGTGCAGATYCAATCACCATTGATTTTCGATAACCAGCAGTTTTGAAACACATCTACTGAGAAAATTCAATAATTCATTTTGTATTCTGAAATGCCTAATTGGGATACTTATCAGTAAATCAGGAAGAAAAGATATTTAACCCTACAAGTGAAATCAGTTGCTGCAAATAGTCCCTCTCTGCTTACAACCCTGCTTTTTGCAAACTTGCAGTTTAATTATTCCATGCTTCAATATCCCAAAGGCAACGATGCATTTTTCAGAAGTTATTGGATCATAATCAGTGCTTTCAAGCAGACTTGCAGACAAAGCCTACCCAATGCCTTATTTATTAATAATRGCACCTACTTTGATTTATATTGTATGCATTCAGCACAGCAGCAGCCTGTCTCTGGTGGAAGGCAAGCTCCCTCATTCAGTGGATGAAGATGTTTCACCTTCAGCCCACACAGAGCTGCTGAGGAGCCAAAGCTGAGGGTTTGGCTCTGGAGAAAAAGAACAGGTGGATCATGGAAAGGGAATATTTGGGATAGGGAGAATGCAGGGATTGCAGAGCAATGTGCAGAGTTGCCAATATCAGGGCACAGTTGCCACGTGCACCCTGGCACTGCTCATTCCTCCATTTCAGGGAGCACCCACTCCACACTGGMATTTGCTGCTCTCTCTACAAAACTGTCCCTCTCTCCCTTCTTCTGGTTTTCCTGTGTGATTGCAGAAACAAGGAGAACTSTGATCACCTCCTCAATCTGCTCTAATTTCACCAGCCAAAATCCTCCTGGACTTTGCTTTCCATAGCTGACAGTTTATTTTCCTTACTGCCACTTCAGGCTTTCACCTACACTCMGAGAATATTCCTTCATAAACTGCAATGAGACTTCAGCTGGGGAAAAAGGATTTAAAGGCCATAAGGTAACTGAAAGTCCTGTTTTCATTTATAAAAAGCAGATTGGTTGTTTTGCCTATTTTAAAAACCACTCATATGTAATGAATGTATTCGTGCAGTTTTAGGAATGATCAAGAAATTATTTCAGAAGAAAGCAAGAGTATTATAAATGGACAAAAATAAGGAAAAAAAAAGCCCAGACAAATTTAAAAATACATTACTGGCATCCACTTCATGGCATCCAAATTTTTGCAMACTGTTTTATACTTAATACATACCACTGACTTCTTTTAAGGCTCAAACACTCAGTACTCTTGAACAATTTTTTCTTCAAATCTCAATTTATAGATTATGGTGGCAGCACAAAGCAATTTATGAAAGCTGGAAGGTATCTTGCAAGGCCACTAAAAATCTTTTGTACCAGAAAAAAAACATGAAGACAAGAACCCCAGAGAAACAAACAAACAAGAAGGACAAAATCAAATTTGCATGTTTTTTGCAGACTTAGTCCTGCTCTGGGGCTGAAGTCCCCATGCATCCCCATGAAGTGTGAGGACTTGCCAYGAGATCAGGGACAAAACTCAAGCATCTGATGCACAGAAAATTTAACTTYCAAAGACTTTAGGTATCATCTGAAGCCAAGTGGTTGTCCATGACTGGAGACCATGATCTGTTCAAGCTAGAGGTCATTTTTGGGACTGACATGCTGAGATTTCTCCTGAAAGAACATTAATCCCAGCAAATATTCGTAAGTTGATGGTCAAGGCCCYGAGCAGCCTGATCTAGGCTGGCCCTGCTCCAACCAGGTGACCTCCAGAGGTTCATTCCAGCCAATTCAATTCTAGGATTTTATTTTAGGGTTTATAAGYATTGAAGCCAATGTTTTTTGAATARTTCTACAATSAGGATAAGAACCTCACTGCATCAAGAAACTATGGTAAATACAATAAAGGGATTTTAGAAGACAATGCCATCAACAGCAGAAGAGCCTGACTCAACGCCCATTGAAACTTTCTTCTTGTGGTCCTAAAAAAAGATGTTTAAAATCAATTCCAGAGCAGCAGACATTGATATCCAGTGGACATTCCCTGCACTGCCACCTGGCCTGAACTTCTTTCCATTCCACTGAACTTCTTGCAGTAGTAACTGGAATTCCAAAGGGTCACCTTCCACACAAGTGCTCTGTTGGCACTACCATTTGTTTAGCTTTTACATTTTGAAGGGTTTTGTTTTTGAAGGGAAAATGTGAATGCTTCCTTATAGCTAATACCTGGAAGGTGAGGGGAAGTAGTACATGGTAAGAGATTAGTGTCTGCACAGATGCTMTTGAGGAGTTCATTCTAAATCACTGCAAGGCCAATATATTTTATGCCTATAATTGCTGCTCAAAGTTCATGGTGGCATTTTGCTGATGTGCCTAAAATAGCCTTCGTGGGTGCTGTTAGAGCTGATTTGACAGTAGGTAAGGCATGAGGGGCAATGATCCAGCTGAATGCCTTGTCTGAGTCATTTTGATAAGTGTGCAGCCTGTGCAGAAACTTCTTAATTGCACCAATATTCTTCAGTTGTTCCTGTTCACAGGCTCTGTGAGAAAGGTCATCAATCACCGAGTGTGTGAAGTTTTTATGTTTTGCTTGCTTAACAAAATACATTTTAAAGGAAGTAAAAGCAGTTAGTAAGAACTTAAGGAGGTTATGATGTTCCCTCTCCTAACAGGCAAATTTGGAACATGAATCATTTAGTATCTGTATTAGAGGGAGGCACAAGCTTAGTGCTAAACCTTGCTCTTATTCATGCTCTGCAAGAGAAAACATTGCCTCTGGTATTCACATGTGGTAATGGCAGCAATAAATCCACTCATTAAAATCTTGTGATGTATGGAGAGGGGCAGAGCAGGCAAWCCTAAATCTGGTCCTGGACTTGCCCCCTGAGCTCAAGACAAGGCATTCAGAGGTTTTGTATTTTTGATGAAGAACACAGCCTACACACGGGTAGGTCTGGGGACATCTGAGAACACAGAGCCACCTCTCAGCTTCCAGGACACTCTCCYCACTTCCACGTGAGCAGGACAAGAGTGGCTCTTCATCTGAGGCACAAAGAGAGGCCAGCCTTGGTGCCTGGCTCTTCTCTCCTGCTGCAGTCCCAGTGCTGCTGTGGAAAACGTGCCAGACACTGAGTGGACTGACTTCATTTCCCTGGCTGGTCCCTTGGCTTTGGAACAATCTCATTGCATAAGAAGGTGCTTTCATTCCAGGAGAGGTACCAGAGGCCTGGGTCCAACCCTTTGTATCTAATGCTGTGTACATTTCAGATCACATCAAGGTTGCCATAGGAACAAAAAGATTTGTATTGAATGGCAAAAACTTCAAAAAATATGATAGATGAATCCTGCATAATTTGTTGACAGTAAATGTTCATTGCCTGAGGCCTTTATCACTTTAAAATTACACATTTTTTGCTAAGAAAGAAATTGAAACCTTGATAAAGCAATTAAATYTTACAGAATATTCACTTTTTTTCCCCACTTGCTGCTTTTGGAAATACTTTTTTAGATTATACATGTACATATACATACACAATCTCCAGTCAGGGAATTCTCCCYGGTTCTACCAGTGGAGATTTTTAAAAAGAGGAAGAAATCTGTCAATTATGAAAAACAAACCCCAAATAACAAATAAACACTGCCTTCTACATTCCCACTGCCCCTTCATATTTGCCCTTCCAACCCAGTCCAGTCTCTCATTTTAACAGCATCTGCTGTATTATCTCCAAACACTTTTGAGCATTTTTAAATTAAACACCCCAAAAGCTAAGCTTCCATTATATTTCCTTTTGTTGCAGGTACTTTCATCTCTGCAACTCCAGTATTCCATCCTCAAAGCCTTTCCTTGCAAACCAAACCCACACCAGTGAGTTCTCTCCCCCAGACTTTATTTGATATAGTAACAGATGGATCCCAAACTGTAGGAAGACACCCACTGACTCCAAACCTGGAAAGATTTAAAGTGCATCTGGAATGTGCCAGTTCCCACTGATTCCCACATTCCTATGGAAAACTGGAAAGGAGAGGGATTTTAGGCTGCTGATTAAAGCATCCTGAGAAAACCCACAGCTCCACACATGGAAATCCCTCTGACTGCACCAAAGAAACCCCTCTCTGGTGTTTCACTAACAATTAACAAAACCCAAACCATGTTTTTCACAAGGAAGAGGCAGAAAATTTTTTTTTTCAGCATTAGCCCTGAAGGTCACAGAAAATTGCAGAGATCCACAAGCAATGCCATGAAGAGATTTTGGACACTGAACTCCCATTGTCCTGGCTGCAAAGAAGGAATTCCACCTCAAAAAGTTATTAACAGATGCCTCACTGCATCATGTGATAAAACCATTCCTCTTATCCTTGCACTGGGTAATTAAATGGAGAGAAAAAACAAAATCAATCCTTACCAAGCAGCATCTGCAGCAGTGACTTTACAGCAAACCCTTTCCAAAACCCACAGAATTAGAAGAAAATAAACTGCAGAGTTTGTGGAGTAAATTATAATACCAAATGAAATAATTTTGATCTTTTTGTGGACATTCTAGAAATGGAAAATAATTTATTCCCTGAAGTCCTTGACTGATGAATATTTGGATTTATTTCAAAAGGAATCAAAAGAGTCAGAGAGTGTGTGAATGTAATGAATTTTGCTGCTAATACTGGGCAGAAGTGCAAATGGATCTATCTTCTTTTTGCCCATTAATGCTAATGCATGTGCATTGGAAAGAGAATAGAATCCATAATATATGCAAAAAATCTGCATTATTGTTGGTAGAAGAGTTACACTTGTCCTTGGGCTTTAGCAATATTCTCTGCTGGTGTTCTTTTGTTTAATAAAAGCATCATTATTTTTCCTTTTAATTGAATAGTTAAACTTCAGAGCAGCATTAGTAAGCCCATTTTCAACTGAATTTTTGCTGTAACTCCACCATCCTCCTCTTTATATCTCTTTAGGGATGAGTGAATCTGCCTCCAAAACTTGATAGGAGCCAAACATTTTTGCCTTTGAAGGTACAAAAAGTGTTTAAAAACTTCCCTTATGAGATAATTTTGTAGCTTCTTCTCTTTTTAAGCCTTGTGCAAAAGACACAAATATGGCTTAAAAAACCTAAAACCAGCCCAAATCAACAAAACACCCCAAAAATGCCATCATTACCACAAGAAACCCAACAAACAAAATCCCCACGTATAATTAAAACTTAAAAGCCTGAGAACACCAGGTGGGGTAAAAAAGGAGAGGGAATAAAGGAAATATAGAGTGTTACTACACATTTGACTCACCCCTCAAAAATATAATCTTATTTATTAATTATTCTCTTATTCTGCAGAGGGAAAAGCTATTTCTAGGACTGGAATGCAAGACCTACACTGATTTGGAAACACCACAAAAATGAGAAGTTACTCTCAGTAAAGAAAGATTTTTTACAAAACCAAACCAAACCCCAAAAAAAACTAATACCAACACTATTGGCAGCATCCAGAAAGGAAAATCTGTCTGTGCTTCCTCTTCCACAGCAAGATTTTCACTCTATCACTCTGAGCTCAGCTGGGAATAAACCTTGGCTTGCTCTGGTCTCATTTTCCCTTTCTTGTTCTTTTTTGAGGTAAAAATATTTTTTCTGCAACAACAAAAATAATTAAAATGTTCCTGATTCCAGAAAAGAAAATCCCTGCTAGAACTGAACAATCCATGGCAGAATCTGTTGTCTGGAGARAGTGTTTTTGAGAGCAACAGTGGTTTATGTGTTCAGGTGAATTACTGTACAACTTCCCCTAACAACTTTATGTTTTTCCTTTCCTCCTGATGAGGTAACAAGCATTGTTTTCACCAGTTTCTCTACGCAGATTCCTGTTACAAATCATCCCTAGCAGCCMTTATTTAACAATTCAGTCAGTGACAGGTGATCATCTGAGCCAGGTACCTCCCATCTGCTCAGCTCCTCCAACTTCCAGCACGGAAGTCTGAGATGGAAGCACTTCATTTCCATGTGTTTCTAACACACCTGCACAATTTATTTCCCTCTGCTCCTTCCCTTGGATAGATTTGGAAAGAAAGAACAACCAACCCCCCTCTCTGCACACCCCAGACTTCTGAGTGTAGGGAGAGGTGAAGACTAAATTAGCAACTGATGGGAAAAAAAAAAAAGACAAAAAACAAACCAACCTTAAAAACTAAATTATTTTCACAGAGAGGAATCTGAGCATGATTGTCTCGTGATAGGAATTAAATTTTCATTTCAGGTCCCGTAATGGAAATGACCTTAATTCAAATGCTTTAGAGAAGATGTTTGCCCCTTGTCATCTGCTTAGATTTCATTTAAGAGAACATGAAAAAAATAAAAAATTAAAAGGTGWAAATCAGATCCCTGTGTTTGTTGTACTCRCATGATTTTTGTCAGGGAATGCTGGAGAAATAGAGAGCAAWGAGGCAAAGAGAGCACTTGAAATGKTTTCAMTKTAGATGCTTGCAAAAATGGYTTTTTCCTTTCAAAAATGTGACATTGGTAATAGACAGCTTRCCTAAAAATGAGCCTTAAGMCATGATGGCCAAGGCAGAAGTGAATAGCAAAGTTAAATCAAAGTTTAAAGGGGAATGACTCCTAAGGTTTGATTGTATAAATACAAACAATAGCAAATGAGGGTTTTCCTTAATAAAAAAAAACAGTAATAAAACCACCCCAAGGAAATATAATCAAAAGCCAGATGACTTATATCAGTAGAAAAATCCCATGTAGCAGTTTTGTGCTGCAYCATGAACATCCTACTCCCATGGCAAGCCTCCAGCATGGTTCTCCTTTGGCCAGGCCAGGAAGGAATGCAGAAAGTTTGCATGAGGAGGAATTKTACAAGCACAGAGTGGTGACACCTTGCACCAGGCTGGTGCCACAACAAACAGCCCAGGAGAACCAACAAGCCCGAGGCTTGAAGGGTCCCAGCATACGAAAATGGGGCACATTTGTGCTCAGTTCTGAATTGCAAAGCCRCAGGAAAGCCTGTGACATTCTCCTTGTGCTCCATATGCATGGGGTCAGGGGGGCACTAAAATGTTCAGGCACACAGTCAAATATGCTCTTATCCATCAGGTTTGATAATTCAGGTGCTCAGGGTCTACTCCCTCCTTGGGGGTATAAAATCAAACTGGTTTGTTTCTATTCTCCCCACTTAAGTGCTTGTGTTCAGGATGTGCAGCTGCATAAGCAGCTGGGTTAGTGAGTGAAAACAATAAAACCCACATGAGCACAAACACCAGCAGGGCACTGAAATGTTTCAGTAGGAATTAACCCCACAGAGGGCAGAACCAACGTTGTGTGTTCACAGACTCCCCTAGAACCTGACTGTCAACAGCTCCTGCACTGTGTCAGAAAACAGGACATCATTCAAAACGGGGTAACATCCTTAAAATCTGCATTTAGATGAATAAATACAGGTTGAGTGGTTGCACTTGAGGCAATCATTTAGGGAGAATTCCATCCTGGTTTATTTTCACTAGCAAGTTCCAGTTCTTTGCTCTTCAAGTTTAGCATGCCAAGAAAGGATGCCAACAAACACAAAATTAGAAATGCTCAGAGTAATCAAGTAAAAAAAAATTTTGATTCCTTATTGTGCTGCCTAAAAGAAATACAAATGAAAAAAATCATTCTGATAACCCACTTCCAAGGTGCATTAAAAAGGGTAAAATCTCCTTCCACAAGCTTCCTGTTGGTAATAAGCATTCTGTGCCCAGATCCACAGCACAGTAACACAATCTGMTCTATTTAAATGTGAAAGGAAAAATAGGTGCAAAATGCAGCTATTACCCAGTTGCAGAAAGGTATTTTCCTCCAGTTCAAAAACCATTAGAGACGCTTTAGGGCAATTAGTTAACAACAAGTTCTGATTTGTAGATTTCAATGAATGCAGGAAGCATTTTAGACACAAAAAAAGGAGCATTGAGCCCCAAGCCAGCCCAGGTGTGATGTCAGGGAAGGTGCGTGGCTTTTCTCCACATTCCTGCTGGAGCCTCTCCAGAAGGGGAGGAATAGAAGCATCAGGATAAATCATTTTCCCCCCCCAGCAGCACAGGGTCTGCCCAAATTGTTTGAACCTCCTCTTGCTGCTGAATTTACAGCTGCTGTGTTGAAGGGAAGTTCAAGCCACAGGGAGGTCTCCTGYCAGCCACTGCATCCCCACCGTGCCAGGCAGCAGCCAAACCTCCAGCGTGGCCTCTACAAACTGCACCTAAAAATCTTTTCTAAAAGGTGAGAATACAGAGAACACAGCAGAGAATACAGCCCCTGCAGATGGGGGAATGTATTGACTGGTCAATACTGAAGTGTCTGACTGTGTTCAATATTCACAGCACAGAATATTGCAATTTGTCTTGTAATGTCATTTTGCAGGATACAGTTAACTCCAGTCCAGTAGGGATGGGGTGGAGAGACAGGGTGAGTCCATGCATTTTTAATTAATACATCCTTTTAGAGTTCCAAAGGTTATTTTAACCYCTCTTTTCCCACTCCTCTTGGCTTGAGTCAGCCCTTTGCCTTTTTGGTGGTGGCAGAAGCACAGACAGGGTGTGCTCTGGAAACAAGGAACAGCAGTTGTGCTCAGCAGAGATCTGTGCAGACATCATTTACTGGGAGAATTGATAAAACACTTCAGAATCTGTCTCTAAAGTAGGCATTGACATCAAGTCTTTCAACACATGCTTTGCTATTGATACTTGCCATAAAAAAAAAAGAGAAAGAGGATTCAAAGATGCCACTCAGCTGTCAGCACTGTTTTACTGCACAAGGAAAACAAAATACAAATGAGAGACCACATTTGTATCTGAATAGTGCAGAATAAAATCACAAATTGCATCAGACAGTATACAAGTCACTGTCCCTTTCTATTAGCAGTGGTTTTAGGCAGACCCAGTGTTACAGAATGTTTCATTCTGCATTTTTCCTTTAGGTGTCACATGAATTAGCCAGAAAAAAAATATTTAAGTTTCCTCAGGAACAAGCTGTCTTTGTCACTTTGTCTYGACTTCATCTGTGTGCATTAGACTCTGCCTGAAGAGTTCTTGAAGGCTCCTTAACATCAGGAACTGGAATTTGTTTTAAATCATAGAAATGRCAGTGCCCAACTCAGCTGGCAAAACAGAAGGAAAACTCTCTCAACTGCAGCATTCCCATGGACTGCACAGTGAGATCCTGGATGCATGAAAAAATAGGATCATTTTTCCACTCACCCATTCCAGATGAAGGCCACAGAGAAGCATCTAAAGAACAGGAATTTTTAAGTGGCTGGTTTTTGGATGTTTTAAGTAACTTGTCAAGATTAAAAATATTTACAGAAATGCAATGATGGCTGTGGAAGGTTTCTCACAACATAATTTGTAACAACTCCAGAAGCTTTTCTTGTATGCCAAGACTTTGTAACATTGTGAATATGAAAAAAATATTGAGCCAGACCTCTATGTAGTCCACTGAACATAAAAAGCACTGACTTAATGCTCTCTTATTGTGATTCAGATCGATTCAAGTCATGGAAAATTTCATCACAGAAGTGAATGATAAAAGGGATCCAGAGCTCTCTGATGAAAGGCATTTCTTACTGAATTGTTTCAAGTACCTTTATGAAGTACCTGGTTTAAAAAACAGAATTAACACACACAAAAAAATAATAAAACCAGATAATTCTGATTTCCCAAGACATCTGGCAGCACACTGGCTTTCCAAGCTCACCATCCATCAAAAGAAGAGAGCTTTTGGGGCTGCACTTGCAGAGCAGGGTGTGTGGGTGAGTGGGGGAATGCTCATGTTGATGTTACAGCACCACAATGTGTTATTTATCATGCAATGTGTTACCATCACAATGYGTTATTTTAGTTCTAGTATAATGCTTCCTCTAACAAAACTGTCAAATGCAAGTGCTGTCTTGAAATTACAGACTGTTTCAATAGACAAAAGGGATTTGTCTTAACAAGAAAGGAGCTTGTCTCTGAAGTTTAAAATATAGACTTGCATATGTCTGCAGAGAAACACAAGGAGAAAGAAAATCCATCTGGACACTGTCTCCTTAAAATAATGCTGGATCATCCCAAGATATTCCAAATACCTTTAACTACAGAAGGATCTACTGCATYTGGTGAAGGAACTCTTGTGCACAACACTGAGTTCAATGCAATGTTCAGAAAACTGCCCATGGTAATTGAGGCAGTCAGGAGGCTGATTTCAGCCAAAGCTGTTTTACAAGGARTATCTTTCTTCTGATTGTGCTCTGCTTTAACAGTCCATACATAATTTAAAACCAATATATTTTCAATTATTTTGGGCTCCCTAAACAAGAGAATTTTTATGGATGTTAAATATAACCAGGTAACCATTAAAATGTTGCATGTGTTGCAATGTTTTTTTGCAGTTCAAAAGCAACGTTAAAATTTTTTACTGGTAAATGAGACCTCTAGGGAGGAATGGTTAGAACRAGGTTTAATCAGATTTTCCAGAAGAAAGCAGAGGAAAAAAATCCAGCAAAATCATCTTCAATTTTCCTGCTCTTTTGGAATCAAAGTCAAACCCAATAACTCATCCACAGCAGTTATTCCAACAGGAGTATGTTCCTAATTTCATGCAAAAGTACTRCCCAGGTGAATTTAACTGCATGACCAGAGGTGTTTTGGGTAAATCATCCAAAATGTTCAGGTTTGTAGACTGACATGACCTGAGATAATGAAATTAAAATCAAAGCCTTGTAGGATGTTCTGAACAGGGGATCACAGCAAATATTTGGTGCATTACACAARCTRTTTCCCATCTCTTTTACTGCACAAGGAAACTCAGTGAGCCTGAGATGTTCTGGTAAAGGCTCCCAGCAGCGACCCTTGGCACTGGGATTTATGTGCTGATGTGAAATCAGCTTTACCACACACACTCAGATTTAAGACTGGGTCTGATGAAATTAGCTGGAGCTGTGCTCTGCAGTTTCATGCTGGCTGATTTATTTATTCTTTAAARACCTTAACACATCATTCAGACACCAGTCACAGTCAGCATGGCAACGTCTTACTCAACAYATCTCTTCCCTGGGTGCACTCAGTCAGTTCTGCTGACCAGGTTTTGCTGGCCCAGTGCTCCCAGAGCCAAAATCCTGCTCTCACCAACCCCAGGGCCAGTGTCAGACCCATCTCAAACCTCAATTCAGTGAAAGAATCAAGAAAAAGTCTGCAGGGTCAGGATACAAAAAGACATTCAGGGAGGAACTGCGAGGAGTGRGCAGAAAAAGAATGGTGAATCAGGACCTGGAGTAACCCAGAGTGAAGACTTTAGAAAGAGAATAAGCAAATGGAAAGATGTATAATTCAAGGGAGAAAACAGAGTGAAATGAGGGAATGCTTTATTACATTGCTCACTTACAGTGATAAACCAAAGTGATATACACCTAGCTAGCACACAAGAAACAGAGGAATTCAAAGGAGAAGAACAAACATAAGGAGTCCATAAATTATTTCACAAGGTACAGTAATATCTGACAGAAAATTTAGTGCTAGGATGTTACAATAAATAATCCAATAAATATTAGCATTACAATATGGAACAGAACAATCTGGGATGGGAGCATGAAGTTCATGGAGGGCAGGGAAACGTCTAATGCAGGGCTGGTGCTGCTCACCTCTGTGGGGAGAGAGGAAGAGCACAAGAAACCCATCTCCAGTATTGTAAGTGACATGAGCTCCTAAAATATGCATCAAATGAAACACCAGAGAGATGAAAAGGGGCCCTCTTCAGCAGAGAGCTCCAGCCTTGCTGCCAAGGCAGGATGCCAGGGAAGCAGGCAGGTCTGGGTGGCTGGGGCAGGGAGCCCTTCCCCATCCCTCACAACATTCATTTTTCATCCCACCTCGGCGAGCAGAAAGCGATACCTGGAACAGGCAGGGTAATTTGTTCCACTAAGACACAGAAGATTTGCTCCACGAGTGCAAAGGATTAGACTCCTAAATTACCTGATTTAATTTTCATTTCACCAAAAAATCATCAGGCACTACAGCAGAAATAAGGCAGTGAATTTCAGTCTCCTGAATGTTTTGGGGAAAGATTTTTCAGGCTGAGAGCATGACCTGGAAGGACCTAAATGGTTATAATTGGGAAACACCTCAGGGTTTGCTTCTATTGCCATGAAACTCCTGTCTTTTATATTAAAAGATATGTCTTCTATTAATAGAAAATAAATGCTTCCCATGCTTGTRAAACATTATTACCCCAATAAACATTTTTCTAGGCATTACTGTCAGGAGATTTTGTGTCCTGTATGTTATGCTGGAGTTAATGGTGTTATGGGAAAGTAACACTGAAAGCCACAGAAAAACAAACACCCAAAGCAAGGAAAAGTCTAATGAAAAATAATTAAATTATTGAGGACTATTGTTTTCAATCAAACAGTTATCAGGTGACATGTTTATATATGGGTCTTTATAAGTAAAAACYAACTTGTGCTTTGTGGAACAAGGCCCMAGATGCAAATCAGGAGTCTTTGTGAAACTCTGTCATTTGTTTYGTAAATTTTCTAATCCATTTTCTCAGAGTTGAGGCAGGAAAAAAACCCAGCTAGGATAAAGAACAATGAACCTAAACCAATGCATATTTAATCTCAGCTTAAAGGAAACAATTTCAAACTCATTTTGAGAAACATGGAGGTGTTGCCCAAGTTTTACCTTGTATGTCAAGCTGATTTGATATTTAACATTCAAAGTAAACCAAACAGTGCAAACAAGCTTCCTCCAGAACTAGAGATGAAAATGGATAGAATCTTATTGATTCAACAAAACTCCCATTTTAGTACAAAGTTCAGCTTTAAACTTCCTCCAGAATAACTGSACTGGGGAAAAGGTTACTCACTGAAAACTTTCCCAAGTGTATTTTTGGGGGCGATGGGGGATGATGATGAGTTGGGGTTACACACCAATGGTGAACTCTGGCTTTATAAAACAAGGGAAAAGGGAGGGAGGAAAATCCAAACCACCAARCACAAGAAAATGCCTTTTCTTTAAGAGKGTTTTCTTCTGACTACCTGACATATCTAGACCAGATTTGCTGGCATGTGTTCTGTACCATAAACAAGCTCTCAMATGTTTAGTAGTTCACCTTGATCTGATTCCCTCAAACTGCTTGAAGAACTTTGCTGCTTGAAATCAAGGAAACAACAGCTRTGAACTTGGTGAAGGTTTCCCAGAGAAGGAGCTTAAGTCTGATTCTACCAAGCTTTGAATTCCACTGCTGCCAGCTTTACAGCCAACAGCCAGAAACCAAACAACAAGTCCTGCTGAACATCTCAGGGCTCAGAGTYCCAGCAGTGCCCTGTAAATTACCCTGGCCAATACAAGAATGAAACCTCATTTCATGTTATGAATCACTACCTACATTCACATAGGAATTATTATTTATAATGAAATTTCCCAAGCTGGTTATKTAACTGTGAGGCTGCAGGACTGCCTGAACAGGGTAGAGACATAAGCAGACAATTTGAGTCTCACTGCAGCACTTTCAGAATCTCCTTTCTGGGAAYTGATAACACAGAGACAGAAATGCTTCCTTTCAGACAAGTGGTTGCAGATGGAAATATTGCAGAATGCTTTGCAAAAAGCCTGGCACCCATCAGATGATTTCAGATTCAAGCTTTGTGATCCAAACATTGATTCAGCCCATTTTTTCTATTTTCAAGCAAAATATTGTTTATATAAAAGGAGAATGGTCAATGTATGCGTATATACACACACAGATACAAACTCTGTTTTCAAAGTCTTGCTCAGAGAAATGAAACAAACTGAAACACCACAGCAAATGTAACAAAACTTGGGGATAACTGAATTTCTTGTCTTCGCTGCACAGAAGTGACATAAGAGGGAGGCACTGGATACACGTGCACTTGAGTGACTTGGCAGATTCTTGCTGCAGGCTTCGTGTCTGACACAAAAATCTCACAGCCCTCCCTCTCAGGCGTTCTGTAAGTGCAGACAAGTGTCCATGAGAATAGAGCTCACCCAAACTCAGCCAACAGGGACTGCAGAGCCCTGACACAGGCCATTGTTCACTGAGCTCCTGGCCCTCACTTTCCAATAGCAAATCTTGCATTTCAACAGTTTCCTACATTAAACAAAAACAACCCCAGAAAAATAGCCAGGCATTCCAAAGGAATTTTATATAAACCTGCAGTATGGACCAGAAGTATTATGTGAAATTTCCAATYTATAAATCAATATTATACATTCAGMTCCTGGTTTAAGAAGCTAGGAAACCTTTACTCACACTTCTCTTAATGCTTCTAAGTTTAAATACAGGGAACTTGCTTCTTGATCTGCATTGCAAGGGGGGAAATCCTTTAAAGGCATTACAGTATAGAAAATCATTCCTGATTATGTGGGAGGTTCTCACTAAAAACTGATCACAAAACTCAGGGATGCTGGTAATTAGCATCCATCACACAGGTTATTGCAGATCATGCCAGATGACCYCATCAAACCACCAAACCCCAGGAAGCTGAGAGAAACAAGAACTCATTTTCCTTTAGTGAGCAAGAACCAACTCTTTTGATGAACAGCTCTTGGCCGACCCAAGATCTGTCAAACCAGCTCCAGGGGGGAGARCTGTCTGTGTAACTTCAGAGCCTGTGCTTAACCTTTCATCATTTACCTACAGCCTTCATTTTCCCAGGCTTACACCTCACTCTTCCCTCTCCTGGAGGTGACATGTTTATTCCTGAAATAGCAAGAAATGCACTTTTTGCTGCTGCATATAAAGGACTGAAATAGTAACTTATGCCTTTGCTTGATCTGCATTGTTCTCTTTCCTTTATGGTTTGTTGCTTCRTTTTGAAATGAAAAGTGCTGAAAACTAAGGTTGCAGCAAAAACTTTATAGAATGAAGTTTAACCCAAAATTATACCCCAGAATAATTATAGCAATATTACAGTCTAATTATAGACATAATTATAGAAAGCTTTGTTTTTTTCCAGGGATCAACTGCTCCAGCAAAGCAAAGGGCAACTAGGGGCAGCCAGAGTAAAAGGACACTCCAGGTGGATAAAATATGTGAAAATAGATTGTAAGTAGGTTATATGAAAATCTTGAACCACATCTCATTAGGCACTTTTGCTTCTGAATTAAAGAAATAGAAACCCATCTGCTAAGCAGTGCCCTGTTGTTCATGAAATACATGATTTTGTCTGATTAAAGTGGACTAATTTTCTGAGATGAAAGGAGAGAAACTTGTGAATGAGCCACAGAAGGCATTTTGAAACCACAGAAAATAAATCAGATGTAGGCAGTAATGAGATTGTGCTGTACTGATTTCTGTACCACCAGTGCTGTGACTTTCCTTTACACAGCTTTGCCATTAATAACACAAGAGGAGCCAATGTTAAATTCAGACAGTTGAAAAGAGAAGTTACATGCAAGGCACAAAACACATTCCTTTCCATTTCAGACACTCAGCTGCCAATCAAGAAACATTTTCTTTCAGTGCACACTCCWGAATTTCCTCTGCACATTTTCTGTATAGTTAGAACACCTCCCTGGCCATGGGATTAAACTTKCAGGGTGCAGGAACTTTGCAATGCCTGAGGACACAGACATGTGATTATTTTWGGCTGGCATTTCAAGCAAGAATCTCTGTATCCTGGTAAGGACAGCAATTCCAGCAGCCCTTGTCAGGTTTTGGAAAAACTTGTGCCCATCTGAAAATGCAGATTTTATTAAGTTTGCTCTGTTTGCAAAATACAAAGACCAACACAATGAAAATGGAAGAATCTCAAGCCTTGTTCTCAGCCAGAGAGGGAAGTTCCCTGTTCCTCACCCACAGCAGCCCCATCCCCTGCTCACACTGGCTCAGTGCCTGTGCTGGATCTGACAATGTCTCACCTGCAGGTACCAGCACAGCTCTCAAAACAAATCTCACAGACAGGCCCAGGGTTATGAATCATTTTCTTATCTAGACGAATACTTTCCTGTGTCTATTAGATGTTACTGCTGTTATCAGCAGAGAGTACTAATTCCTATCAGTGTATACTGATATTCATTAGCACATTTCCTTTAACATGAAATATTTTTGGCTTTSTAACTTAAAAATCTTTGACATTTAAAGGCTCTAGAAAACAAACTAAATAATGATGAAATGTAGTAAAATTTGCTGATACTTTTAGCTAAGCAAAATTTACTATCAAAAATACCAAGCTGTTTCAATTCCACATTTASAGAATGGTTAAAACATCAAAGAGCTGTAACAGCTACTTCAAACACACCTTTAAAAAGGCAAAGGACCATGTTTGTCTCTGCCAAACAGAAATTATTGGTGTTTTGGTTAGTACTTGTCACCTCACAGGGTTTTTTTCCTCATTACCAAGGTCTGTGGTGTCATATTTAACTTACAACTTCCCCCCATATTTTAAAGCCTGTGAATATTTGGCTGAGCCTTCACTGAACACAGAAGGGAAAAAAAAAAAAAGCAGCTTAATTTGCAAGTGTCAYAAGGTTCACATTGTCACTTTGCTTCACTTTTTTAACATTCTTAAGTCTTGTTCATTCTACAGCASTAATTCCATCAACAACACTCAGAAATAGCTGTGCAAATGAGGCTGCCTGTGGGAGCAGAGGAAAGGAAAGCAGGCAGAGTATCAGCACAAACATATGAAATAAATAATAYAGAGCAGCCTTGTGTTCTCTCCCAGCAACTGGACACCAGGACTTTAATCTCTGCTCACAGAACCTCCACAAAGTCTGGTTTTGCAGCTCTGTARAGTCACTCTCATTCCCAGAAATCCTCTCGTGTCCCCACTTCCCCAGAAGAGCAATGGCCAATGAGCTGGATTACCATAAATTCAGCAATCAAATTTACACAGCTCTGGAGATGCAAGTAAAATGAGTATTGTATCTTCATTTCCTTTGTGGCACTTTATCAACCTCTTCCTCTGCTGATGGTAGAAGTCAATAAAATCCTATTAACACCAAGAAGTTGTATTAACTTTGACAGTTTACAAATTGCAGGGGTTTTCATTTCAAATATGAGCAGCTTGAGATACTCTGGAGTTCCACTGTATAAAACTGTTAAAGCTGGAATAAAGTAGATAAAATAATTTGGGGGTATTTCTTCTTCTCCTTTTAAAGAGGGCAGCAGAAGGAAAATCAAACATGAAAAATAACCCTATAAGCCTCCCTGGGAGATTAACATTAGTCTAACCAGGAAGACCAGAAGAATCAGACCAGATCTATATTTTGAGCAAAGCATCCACCTTCCTCTGGACTCTGTGGGCTCTGTACCAGGCTCTGCTGCTCTCTCTAATCACAAGCTACTACCTTTGTAAAATGAGTACCAAGTCCTARGAGAAAAAGGCTTAAAGCAACTGAGCACTTAAATGGGTAAATAAATAGAGATACCAGCAGCAGGGATGGAGTTGGCACCTGCAGGAACAGCAATCAAGGGTATGGCTGACCAGCTGGCAAATGAATTAGGAATGRTGCCAGAACAAACTTAGGGACAAATCTAAAGCTATTCCTGCTATTGGGCAAATAGCCATAATTTCTGCACTTATCCACCTGGTGAGTTAAATTCCCATTAAATAATATTTGAAGAAAGCAAACATCAGTCCCAGTTGGTGCTGTTGTTCCAAAGATGAAAGTTCTCTCAGGGAGGARCACATCAGCAGAAGGCATTTCAGAAAAATCTAGAAACTCTCCCTGAATTAAAGATGTAAATGCAAAGCAGGTCACTAGGAATGTGAAGAGGAAAAAGAAACAAAACCAATCCCCTTTTTCTTTTGTTTCACTTAAAAAAAAAGGCACGTCCCTTTTAAGTAGAATTGCAAAGCCTGTCTAAAATTTCATAGTTGCTGGACTCCTCAAGGACGTGGATTCTCCCAATTAAATAATTCATTAAATCAGGAAAGCACCACTCAGACACTCCAGTGAGGAAATAATACAGGGTTTGTATCTCCAGCCTTTTTAATAGCAACAATTCCAAACACCACGAGCTTGTGGCTATACATAGATCCCTCAGATCACCACTCTCACTGCAGAAGACAGTCTTGGACTGCTCACAAGACAGAGTGGGAGGCTTTATTTTGAAGCAAACATTGCCTCCAGTACAGGATGTTTGCACACAGCAATAACTTGCCAGTGTTTAAGGCCAGGAGCATTCATAACACCCACTTAGAAGCATTCAAACATATCTTTTTTTTTTTCTATAAACTATAAATCATGGCAGGGAAAAAAAAACTTCTCTTGTTTCAAGTAATTCTGTCCAGCTCTGATGGCAGGTGGATGATATTCAGCCATTTATCCATCACCTTCCTGCAGAACATTCCCACACATCCATGGACTCTCCAAAGGTGCTCCCCTGGCATCTGCAGCTGCCTGCTCTCCCCCTGCTGCCCTTGAGCTCAGGGGARAAGGACAGAGTGGCAGAATTCTGTGAATTCAGCACCACGGGTCATTTATTGGCACTGTGATTTCGCTGGTTTAAGTGGTTGGGAGTTCAATCTTGCAGGGTTAAATTTCACCTTAAGCAGCAGAACAAAAAGATGTCTCTCTCTAGTGCTTAGGGGAAATAATCTGCTTGTGGAGGTGGAATTTCAGGGGTGAAAACTGAACAATACATGTAAATACTTATGTTATTTACCGATTTGTAATGCATGACCTGTCCAACTGCCAATTAAAGCCCAGAGCAGGCCAAGTGACACCTTTACACTGCCAACCTCCTCCCTAAAACCAACCACAGGGGAAGCCAGGATTTGGAAATAAAACTCATAAGCCCAGGAAAACAACAATTGAAAGCCTTTCTTCCCAAAATATTGGTTGAGATTTGTTCTGTGTCACCTCATCAGACCTTTGCATCCCAAGCTCCACATTCAGTGTGTCAGATGTGGGGAGGCACAGCACCTCAGGTCCAGGTGTATTTTAGCACCTGGTACATACTSAGAATAGATTGTTTTAAGTGTCCAAACCTCTGAAGAAAGRAAGGGATTTTAATGTTKCTCCCCAGCCAAACTGAAATAATTGTGGGCTGTCAAGTCAGCAGTGAAATATGAACACAGAGCACAGGACAAAGCTCCWTGCCTTGTTGTGATAGCATTATGAGTGATGCATTTTTAGTTTTCTATCAGGAGACAACATCTCAACAACCTTTGGTATCTTACTGCCATGCTGACTAACAAAATAAAGCACATGAACCCTTTTTATTTTCTGGTTCATCAGTTTYATGTTCCTATTTACTTGCCATACATTTTAAATCTGATTATACCCCACACAGACAGGTCCAAATACACCGTTTTGAAGAGATATCAGCTGTCTTTGATTTCATAAAAGCCTATTTTCACAATATTAGCTATCTACATGTGTATTTTTTTTAATGCACCATGTAACAGTCAGAGGAGAGGCAAAGCAGATGGAAAACACAATTACAGACTCTTCTCTAAACGGGGGAAACACCCCATGGTGGCCTYACAGAAGTTGATTTTGTTCACTCTGCTGGATAAGGCACAGCCTCAGATTCCTTGCTGCTTAYATACAACACATTTTATTAGAATTTAAGAGCTCTGTTTGTATTCAAGCCATCTCCAGCCTGCCTTGCTTAGTGGATTAACTGAAAGGTTTTGYTCTACAAGAATCTGTTGTGTCAGAACCCTTGATTTCAGCTCCTCCATACAATAACAAATRAAAACGTGTTGGAAATACAGGCCTTTAAAAGGGAAGCTCTCTGAAACGTAAAAGGAAATATTTATGTTTACATCTTCCTGCCTTTATTTATCGGTTGCTTTTTCCATTAACACATCTCTCCTAAAGCAGCAGAACTCATTTGTTAAATCTTTGACTTCCTTAGCCCCTCCTGCATTCCCTGATTCAGCAGGAATTCTGTCAAACACCTGGTGCTTYGCTGCTCCTGAGTAGCCCAATTATCACTTGGATTGCATCAAAATTAGGTTCTTTTCCAAACGGCTCAGCTGCCCTCTCTTGAGATTATTTTCATTCTCAAACTGCAGCTCTCAAACAACGGGTGTTGTACCATCTAAAGCAAATYTCCTCCTCCTCCTCTCTTTTCATCTCTCCCAGGCTCACAACAGGGTAAGAGACAAAAATAGAAAGGAAGATGTGAGGAGCCAGAACACAAAGGAGACAGAAATCCACTGYTAGCCAAACACAGGAGACAACAGGGCAGCTCTAAGAGTGAAACAGGTGGGAATGGCTGCAGGAGAGCTGCAGCCCAGGTAACCCTCCAGGGATGCCCAGCACAAAGCTGATGAGCTGAACACTCTTCAGGCAAACCCCAAATCTAAATCAGAACACATTTGTGCAGAGAACACTCCCAAACAAACCAGCAGGCTTAGCACCTGTAGCACTTCTTCTGAAGAACTTTGATCAGGTGAGCAAGAACACTTTACCGTGGGAATTGTGTGAAATGGCAAAGCACCTAGGGAGAGAAAGTATAAAATGTGTTCTTGATCAAAATATTGTATTAAAATGGCAGTCAGATTAAATTGAATTCTTTGTGAGAATAATGAAAGATTAGGTCACAGTACTGAGAAAAATTATTCCATAATAAACCAAAGCACAGAGAACACATTTGAGGCATTGCAAGAAACCAGTAAATACATGTGCTGCTCCCTGTGAGAGCTGCAATTTGCTGTTACACTCATCTGATGCTTTCCTTATGAATTAAATTGTCCTCCCTCTAGGAGCTCAAGCTCAATAAAACTCTTCTCTAAGCATTGAGGAACCATAACATTTCCTCATTAAAAAAATAAATAAAAAACCCCAACAAACAGAAAACCAAAACAAAACCAAAAACATTGTCTCTTCAATCTGAAGAATTTCGCCTAACTTGAATATAACAAGGTAAATTAGACACAGGCAGAGTTGCTCGGATTTTCTCCAGAACAATCAAGCTAACCAAAGGTTAATCAATTATCTAGAATAAAAGCAACTTTTTTGAGTTCTACAAACGACAGGTTGGATTTTTCACACTTCTCTTAGTCACAGTAACAAGAAGTACCTAGGGAATAAACCCACATTAGAATAGGAGTAACGTTCAGAAGAAAACCCAGTATTTAGGAGAAGTTTATAATTTTATGCAGTGTTACAAGCAGTAAGAACTTCATCCTCCCACTAAGCTTTGGAAGTTTTGCTGCTCCCAAACTCTTTCCCAACTGGGAACAGGAAAAACAAGCAAATAAAAAATCCCTGTATGGAAGAATGTTTTACATTAGCAAAATTGGCTAAAGAAGCCAAGTTTAGACAAAAAGTCAGGACTTTTCCAGTGCCCATTTAGGAGTCCATGTCTATTTTGGAGTGTACTTCAAGAGCATTTAACATGATAATACAAAGTAAAACAGGCATCAAATCTGCTGCTTAATAAAGTCACCAGCTACAGCAAGTTTCTGCTTATTGACAGCATTTTTACAACACTGACCAGGATTAAAAAGGCATCTCTTGTTATAAAAGAACATCYCTGCTTTCAACCTCAATTCCCAGCTGTTTACACTATCTGTTCAAAGACCTATTAGATCTGAACTCTTTGATACATGACCAGCCACTCCTGCACAGCTTTTTGTTAACTGAAACCTGAACCCAGCAGGGAAAAGGACAGATCAGTTCTTTTATCAAATGTTTTCAGTATCAATTCACTATCAACAGAAATGTTCTTTGCTTGGATTTTCAGTGGCTCAGTACATCATGAGTATAGAAGGATGAGTGAAGAAGGACAAAATTCACATATTTACTAACACACTTTAAATGTGTTATTTCTGTGAAACATAAATAATAGCAGTTTTAGCTCTGAATAAAGATTTCAGTGGAAAGTTCTRGATATACACTGAACACCATTTACTCTTTTCTCCCCTCAAACACCACTGCAGTGAGTGCCAGTCTGTTCACGCTGGACTAAATTCTGACACTCCTTATGCCAAATATTTAATGCCTTCAGATTTAGTTCATTTATGGGAGCAATGAGAAGCACATTAAGTCACATTTATTAGTGAATAAAATACATCCTGCAAATCTTAATTTATTTCTTGAATGAGAGAAAGTTTCTCTTGCAAAGCCCAGAAACTCAACCCAAACCACAAACAACATAAGCAAATAAAGAAAACATTTTAATCTTTCAAATCAAAAGTGAAATTAAATTCAGGAGTTATGCAGAGTGAGAAGAGGGTTCTAATGATAGACACAGAGTAATAAATACCTGTCAGTGTGAAAACAAACACTGACCAAAATAAATTTTTGGTATATTAAATTTAAAAACTTTTCAGCATTCAATTTGGAATTTTTTTAATGAAGTGGAGTTCTGAAAGCAAACAGAACACTTAATATTAACTGCTCATCTTGCCAATAATGCTAAACCACATCCACAAAGCAGCAGTTAAAGCTGCATTATTTCTTCAGGAAAGGAGCTCTCACACAGATCTCTCTCCATCTCTGCTCTGCATTGTAATTGCACAGAGGTCTACAAACTAAATGATGCATGAATGTGTATGGATTCAAAGTTCAATTTCTTCAATCAAAAATCCAAAAAGCACTGCCAAAGAAGGAGGAAAAACACCACCAAAAACGAAAAACAGCATCTGCTGATATTAAACTCTGACTTTGCCACTCTGAGCAGAATTACAAAGCCTCGTGTAATGACAGAATAATTAGGCATCCATAAAGCAATCATTGGAACTTTGTCAAAAGCAGMGTGTTTGGGAAAAATAAAAAATAAATACAAATATCAGCACTTCCCCAGCATTCCCCAAGTCTGTGCTTTTTGCTTCCCTGACTGACTGCAATCAATGAGTCAGCTGCRGAGGGTCGAACACAACTGGGATAAAATGGCACCTGATGAAGTAAGTGCCTTCATAGATCTCCCCAAATGAGTCCTAAACACATCCATCAATATCCCACCTCGTGCCGGCCGGGAGGGGAGCGCTGCGAGCAGCGGAACCTCACCCAGGGATTCCATTTGCAGCCCATAAATCAGCATTTCTTACGTTCCACGCCACCATTAAGTGAGGAATGAGAACCTCCACTATCATTAGTCGACAGCTAACAAGGCATTAACATTTTCATTAGCGGTGTTGACAAATCCAAATCGATTTTTAAAGCTCATTTGCATCATATCCTAAAATTGTGAAGTAGAAGGGAGCAGYCTGACAACTTGATTATATGCTATAGCTTGAATTTTTTTTTTGGTTTTTCTGCTTATCTATAGCTGTGAAGTGCACATCACATCTGGTTATGTTCTGATGCCCTCAGATATTTGGTTTGCAGCTGCTGTATGAATGCTCCTGTGCACACAGAGACCTGGAACACACAGAGGTGAGGCTCTGGAGTGTGTTCAGTTTGTGAGACACCACAGGCTGAGCTCTCATTTCACCTGTTCTGCACCAGGGACAGCCACTACATCCTCTCCCACTTTGTCACCTCACTTTTTTTTTGTAGGGAAACCTTTTTCCCTGGAATTAGGAAGGGTCAGTCCCAAAAGAGGCTCAGCAGCCACAAAAAYAAAACCCTATCATGTACATTAGACACTGGTGACTTTCTTTGAATTCCAAYACATTATCTGCTATTGCTTTCAAATTTCATTAAAAAAGCCTTCAGCCAAATTAAACACTGCCACAAAGAATCTTTGAGAATTCATTCTGCAATTGACAGCCTCTAAAATGGACTAATTAAATCATGCTTCAATATTCCAATTTTGGTACATAAATACAGTTGGTATGTCTTCTTTTTTGCAAAAAAATTTTGGTATAATAGAGAGCAAGCAATTCTGAGAAACAGATTCACATGAGTGTGTATTCAGAAGAGGGAAAATATTAGTTTCAAATGCAGATACCTTAGTAGCAAAWCATGTAACATTTATTGTAGCCATAAAGGAGAATGCATTTTTTGCTTATGCATTTTTTGCTTTAGTGAGAGTTATATGCATTTGGCAAGAAGATCTTTAAATTTTAARTAACAGGAGCCTGTTATGGCCACAAAAAATATAGAAGGTTAAAAATTATCATCCTGGAGTTGGGTGTGCTGTGCACAGCCTCCATCAGCTGCTTTCATTCCTCTCTCCAGAGGAGCACRAACAGGGATCAGTGTTGCATTTACCTTTTGCCATTTCCACCTSTAGTCACAGGGCTTAAAAATGGAAGCAAAACTGCTACTAATTAAGTGGGTTTGAATCAGACACTGCTTGTCCACAACAACTGCTTCAAAAYTGATCTCCCCTAAATTCATCTTTGCAGTGTGAGCTAACATGCTTTGCCGTTTTGGCAGCAGGGAGATGAAGAGCAACCAGAGCATGATGTGGAAGTTGGTATTTTGCTGTGAGTGACAAAAACCTCTCAGACTGACTTGTCTGGCTCCACTGGCAGTGACAAGCAAGGGCTTATCTCTGCTGCCTTGCTGAGCACACTCAGCTCTGAGGCTGTTCCATAACCCCTGTCCCTTAAGGTGGGTAAATTCTTCCCCAGACTGCAAGGCAGGGCAAAACAAACAAAAAAACCCAACCAAAAAAAACCAACCAAACAAAAAACCCCAAAGAAAAAAACCAAAACCCCCCAAAATTCTAACAAAAATCCCAAAACAAAATTTAAAAACCCAATGCCACAAAACCCAGCAAAACAGAAACATAACCAAAAAACACCAGTCATGAAGAGTGTGTTTAAAACAGACCAGCAGCACAACATAGTGTTTGAAGATATTTTAGAGGATTGATGTCAAAAGCAATGTCCTTGATAAATATTAAGTATTCATTTAAAGTTGCTGATGTTTTAAYATTCTAGAAGTCACACTAGAAATTCTCTTTCAAGATCCAGACAGTTCTACCAGAACTGGCCAGTTTTGAAGTGTTTACTTTTTAATACCAGCTTYGTAATTTTGTCAGTTTACGAGCTCTCTTACCAAAAATCACTTCTTTAACAAAACTTCAGWAACTTGAATTTTCTATTTGCCAATTCTGCACAAGGAAACCTGATATATGGTGATATTTTAGTAACATACATGCCTCCCCTTACAGCTCCATAATTACAACTACCAGGATCCTGGCTAAAACTGAGACAAATAACCTCGTTTGTTAACAGAGGCTTTGCATTCTGGGATGTTTTTATYCCTGAACATGGCAGGAAAGCTGCTGCTAATGCCTGTTCCATGGGCAGTAAATTGCCCCAGGTACAGGCAGGCCCAGCACAGGCTCCGTGCTGGGTTTACTTAGGCTCTGATCAATATGTTCTGTGCATCTTGTCTATATTGGAGCTCTCCTTATTACAGGCTCAATTGATTCTCCAAGCAACAGCAGAGATTGTACTCCATGGGCAGAGCAGATGTTGTTCTGACCTCCACCCACAGACTCAGGGAGTTTTCTGTCTGCCTTCAGTGAAGAAAAATATCCCAATAAAGAAAAATATCCAGGCACACAGCATGCCCTTGAACAATGGATGTTGTACGTTCGTTATACAGAAGTTTCTGGTAATGCTCTCCTTATTTTAGTTTAAAAAAATCTCAACACCCACATCAACACCCACCATGAAAATCACAGTAAACTACTGATTCCTAAGAATTTTAGAGAAATATCCTTGACTTTTAAAAACTTGAGATTTGGGGAGAAGTGCACAGCAAATTCTAGAAGGCAACACGACAGCAAAACAAAGAATCTGTTTTCTGAGATTGCTGTAAGCTGTAGATTAATGCAAAAAATACCACCATTTACCAATACCACAGACTGATATTGGCCCGAGAAATCATCTGCTATTTGAATTAATTGTTATCTTKAACATTAAGGCAGCACAAAAACCAGAAATAAACCCACCAAATAATAAATGAAAACGGAAAATCCACCAAATCCTCCTTAGGAGAACAAGGGAATCTGATAAATATAGGAAAAAACCTCTCAAGTAGGGGATACAAAAGATCCTTAAGATAGTGGTGATAAAGGAAATGGAGGTACTAAGGGAGAATTGTGATCTGAAAGGATGGGATATTGCTTTTGAGACTATCTGATATAAGGAAGACCAAGGGGAGATACTGATATATCAAATACTTGTTATATTTTAAAGACTATTTAATAGGTTAACCTGAGTGCTGGGAAAGCTGAAGGGCAGATATGAAACACTAAAATCACCCCSATATAGATAGAAGAAGCAGGAGAGCTTTTGAGCAAACAAACGTGACATGAGAATGCCAATYTCTGTGCTGAGGACAAACCACTCCTGTCTTTGAGGAACAGAACAGACTGGGGGGATAAGACAACAATACACAGGAGAGCAAAATACACATAACTCTTTAGCCCTATCAGTATCACACGGTTTAGCAAAAACCCTACAAACCCAGAGAGCTCTGTTACTTGACGAGTCCAAAACCCTAAAAACCCAGAGGGCTCCATTACCTTGAGGAATCCAAAAACCCCACAAACCCAGAAAGCTCCTTTACCTTGCAAAGTCCAAAAACCCCACAAACCCAGACATCTTCTTCAACTCAAAAAGTCCAAAAACCTCACAAACCCAGAGAGCTCCTTTAACTCAAAAAGTCCAAAAACCCCACAAATCCAGACAGCTTCTTCACCTTGAAGAGTCCCAAAACAATCCAAATCCAAAGAGCTCTCTTACCTTGAGCAGTCCACAAAGCCAGAGAAGTCCAAAGCCTTGAGGAGTCTGTGCCTGTTTGCCCCCCACCCCAGAGGTGCCAGGTAAATGCTGGGTGCCCACAACCCCTCCCAAATCCACCTGGAGGCTTCAGCCAGAGCAGCCAATGCCAAGGGTGCAAAGCCTTCACCATCCACTGCARGGCACCTGTGAACTTCAGGGCCTCAGAAAAGCTCAGCTCTCACAATTAGTGAAGTACTTCACACTTTTACCAGATCAGGGTTTAGTTCCTGGCAATTTTCTCTCACCTTTCAGGGATTGAGAGTATCAGGTGATTATTGTGCCAGAGCCAATCCAAAGCCTTTGGCTASTGGCCTACCCAGGCTGATGGACATGACCAAGGTATTTCAATTCAGGAAGAATCTTGCATCTCATTTTAAAAAAAGGAAGAATAAAAACGTCACAGTGTTAAAATCTGGAAAAAAACCATCTCGCATCTTCATCCTAATGGGTATTGGCACTAAATTCCTTTGTCATGTATTCTGATCTGTCTTCTATTGATCACTGGGTCTCACCCTTCCAGGTCCTGGAGTACAGAGCAGCTGATGTGAAGAACCAGAGCATTTTCCTTTGTGTCTGTGCCCCTGGGAAGGGTCCGACCCCCCTTACCAGGACCCTGGACCAGAAGTGAAACAGGAAAAGCTACAAACTTGGCTCTTGGAGGATTTTTTAGCAAATAAACCAAGGAAAACCTCATGGACCATCAGATTGGCAGAAAGCAAAATTCTGGGCTTTGGACAGTAGCCTGCCTAAGGTACCATCCACATAAATACCTGTGCTTAGAACCTGGAGAGGGGAAATAAATTATTCTCTTCTCCCTTCTCTATGTTTTAAACCATGGAATACAAACTTCTAAATCTGTTGTGCAAACCTCATCAGACCATAAAGACATGCAGCTACAGACTACTGAAAACCAGAAGAATAAATCTGGAATGAATGTCCTATCAGGATTTCAGTACATACTATGCATTAAAATGTTACAATCATTTTAGAACAAATCTCTGAATTTTGTCTGCGATCAAGGAAAGGCAGCTCTCAACAGCTGTGCAGCAGCAGTTCCATTTGTAATCCTACCAGGGCAAGTATTAAAAATGTGTGGATACTGGGGCATTCCTTTTTGTTTAGTACTTTGAATGTCACTTTTTTCCCCTCCACTTGTCAAGCACTATCAAGCCAATGGAACAGGAAGTATTATTTTAGGATCAAGATGTCTCACCAGAAAAGGAAGGAAAGTAAATGGTGCAGTGTAACTGCCCAAGTTTTCCTCCACTAACCGCGTGCTTACGCTTTATTTTTCTTTCCTGGACAGCTGCAGTGGTTTCATGGAGCCCTCAGCTACTGCATTATCAGCAAAGGAAAATGAAATAAAAAATAAACTGCTACAATTGCTTGTCACTCCTGTCATTTCTCCATCCTATTAAGGAGTTCTGTGATTCATCCAAGTGGGCTGTAGCTGGGATCAGGATGTGAAAAATAGTCTTGTCTTCAGCTGAAGATGTTTCTTGTGTTTATAGGTAACAAGATCCAGGTTCCATCTCTGGAACACACATGTTACTCCTCATTAAATTTGAGAGAGAGTGTCTATAATTTCATTCTGCTCCCTCTTCAGGTGTAGGTGTAGATGATCTTATTCACTCCACTGGAGGATTGGAGAAAGAGGTASAGAAGATGAATACACAGCTGAAGACATTGCAGGAGTGATAGGCAATAATTATGCAGCCTGATGAGATGTTTTTCACTTTTCTTGCCTTGTTTAATGTTGCTAAAAAGGCATAAATGCATTTTTCCTCTCCACAAAACATTTGGAGAATTGATGATTGCTATAGACCAAGTGCATTTTGATTTAATGAAACCAGGAGTGGAAAAATGAGTGAAAAATCTTCGTTCTGAGTCTCTTGCACCAAGCAAGGAGAAAAAAAAAAAAAAAAGAAACCCAACGCAGTAACACCACCACCCCAAAACCAGGAAACAAACAAATAAATGGGTTCAAGAGAATTTTAAAACTTCTGTTTCTATACTTTGTGGAATGTAAGATTCACTCATTTTGTGTTCCCRAAGCTTTGCCAGAGCAGGCTCCAGGGAGAGCATGGGAATTGTTTGTAGTTTGGAAATGAGGCAGATGAAGCAACAAACCCCAGGAACAGCCAGAGCCTGCACTAGAAGGGGAGGATAGATTGTAAGATAAATTCCTAAACACACAAGGACCTGCTTTGCACTTTGACACCCCCTCTCTGGTCAGTTTAAAAGGTTTTGATTTACAATTGAGCCTAGAGAAGGAAGCCTTCCCCTCTCTAGGACATTACAAACACAGCAGCCACCAAACTGCTGCAATTATCCCGATCCTTTCATCTCCCGGGCTCTCCCCTGAGTCTTGGTGCCCCCTGGCCCCCTTCCCTGCTCATTCCATCATAATCCCTTTGTGCCAGCCCTGCTCCTCAAAAGCCAAGGCAGAGATCATGAAAGGAAGGGCTGGCACCTGCCAGGAGGCTCCCTGTGTGTTTTATTTTAAATAACTCTGATAATAAGCAAGATGAGATATGCCTGGAAGAGCCTTGGTAACATTATAATAATTTCTACATCCCAGCTCTACTCACCTACTGTTTTAAATTACATTGATAGTATTTAATATATTTGATATCTATTCTCTGGATTTCTGAAGGCATTAACTCGATATTTTTATTGTTTTATTCAAAGGACAAGGTAGTGTTTTCCAGCTGGGGGTCAAGAGGAAAAATTTCTTTACAGAGCAAAGGAAGAAGGAACTCCCAGATAAATACTTACTATTTTCTTGTCAAGTGCTATCATTGTCCTGCCTACAAAGTGAGTYGTGAAGCAGCACTGAAGTGTCATTTTTTGATAAAATAATAACTAAAATAATAATTGATACAGGGTGGGATGTATTCTCATGCTTTGTTACAAGATCCAGCAATTCAGGGACTCTACTTCAAACCTTTAATGGTTTTTGAAACAAAGTCAGTATATTTATTTATCAGGGAATTAGTAATGAAAAACAAAAAGTTTTTTTCTATTTAAACTTTCACATTTGAAGGATGCACTAAGCAAAAGGGAGATCATACATAATTTAATGTAATTTAGGGAGCAAATTAAAATGTAATTTCACTCCTCCATCTAATAACACTGTTCTTTCAAGCTCTGGGGATGTTGTTTAAGCCAAAGATGGTGGTTTCCTTGACAATTCTAGGTAGGAATAGATACACTTAAAAGAAAGGAATAGAATAAAAGGGCATGAATAAGCAGGATTTACTAAATTGAGGGTTCAGGAAATTATAAGAGATCCCTGAAGAAGACTTTACATTGAAGATAYATATTAGAATGAAGAATAAAATGAAGGTTAATCTTGATAATGAAGCACTTGAACCCAGAGCGAACGTCATTATCAACATGTTAACACRTGCAGAGCTGGGGTGAGAATTGGATGGTTTGAGACACTCAGTGGGATTTGGAGTTCTCATCTGCTGCTCATTAGGGCWGATGTGAAAGTGCTCCTGGCCAGGGGCTGCTGGGGAGGGCAGCTTCGGGGGGTGGCAGAGTATTCCCAGAAAAATGGGATGGGAGAGCCCAAGGGACCAACCAGCAGCTCCCCCAGACCTTGGGGAGTTGGTTTGGCTTTGGGTGAAAGCTGAAATTCATTTTCAAGGTATTRAAAGCCACAACCCTGATGCAACATGAACTTCATCCCCTCACCCTGCCATGCAGCTGGGCTTGGGGAGTCCTTTTAACCATAGTTTTCTAATTCCATGAGGTAGCTTGGTAACAYTTCTCAACCAAAATATTTCAAAAACCTCCATATTCAAATTATGATACAAACAAATAATGCGGTATTTTGGCCACTTAATGAGACCCAGCAAAATGCAGGTCACAGCAGCAGGTGAGGTTCTTTAACCCCACATCACAGAATCACATTCCACTCCTTATTTTCCTTTCTAAGAGACAGAATTTTTCATTGAGTTGTTTTTAAAGAGGCTCTGCTGATGGATRCTGCTGTTGCAGCTACAATCTCATCAGCCTGAGAGCTGCTCTTCAGACACTCCAAATGCYCCCAGTGTAAAGCAGCTCTCCCCACACCTCCCTGCACCTGACAAAGCCTGAACACGTGCTGGAAAGTCTGGCTAAGCTGAGAACTGCAGGAAAAATTTTATTTCTGGCTGAATTTTAATGCCGGAAGAATAAAGTCCAGAATTCTATGCACATCAAGAGACTTCCCTGTTGCCTCACTGCCTAAAAAAGTGACTATCAGAAAATATTTGCTATTTTGTTTAATTCTGCAATTAAGTTAGTATTGCTTAATTGAAGAACATAAATTCCACAGTGCATTTTAACTAATAGATTTATCCACCTATTGAAATTACTGGTTTTAAAAACAATGCAAACAAATACACAAAACCTGCAGTTCAATTCCCATTACTAAAATTACATTTGTTATCTACATTTTGGGAATTCCCTAATTGTTTAACAATTACCACTGCATTTACAGATACTGCTGATGCTACTGGAAACTGATATGATTCTTTTACCCCCAAACATACAGAAGTATTTGTCTTACATGTACAAATAATTTGTTTTTTCACCCACAGTTTATTTGTGCTCTGTGGGGGTGAATTTGGGTTTCTGCTTTTATTTACTTCTGGAAAAAAGGAGCCTTGACTTCACCTGAACTGCTGAACACTGGCTTTGTAACACAATGTGCAATTCAAATTTAGCTCTTGGCAATGCCCTGGTCACTGCTGTATGAACAGCACTGCCTGAAGGGTTATTATTTAGGGTCACATTAATTTCACAACAGTTCTGACATTAATGCACTCCTTGCTTCCTTTCTCAATGTTTCCCCACATTTTATTGCTCTGAACAGAAGTCTGGAAATAACTGACTTCACTGGAGTGAATCATAGGGTGTCAAACCCTCATTTCTGTATGTACAGATGTAAAACCCAGTTTTTCCCCCYCTATATGCACTGTGCTGATCCAGCTATCCAGAACTCTTAAAACAGCATTTATTTGCATGCAAAGCARCTCTGAAGGCTTCTCTTATTTTCACAATAGGATAAAGCAACTTAATGTAAATCTAGATTGATCTTTTGATTTAAATACATTATAAAATACATATTGTGGATATTTATTCAGCATGTGCTGCTTCTGAGACCTCTCTGTGCCCTGATTTTTTTGGTTATTAGTGTGCAGCTAACCAATGTGCTTTATGCTCTCCACAAGTATTTCAGTGTTTTGGTTTCTCTAGGGAGATGCTGTTCAGCTGAACCCTGGGAATGTCCACRCTGGCCAGATTATTGATTATTGACAAAGCAGGCCTTAAAAATACAAAAATCCTCTGAGGTGACCTGAACAAGGGTCTCTGCTCCCACAGGTACACCTGATTTTTCTAACTACATCAGATATTCCCACAGAGARTATTTCCTCTTGTCCAACCCATGACCTTTAGATGATCAAATTCCCACTGGAGTGGTTCAGTTCCTCACAGGACACCAGAACTCAGCCTCCAATCTTTCTTTTAAGTGACAAGAGGGGCATTGGGCAGAGCTGTTTATTTCAGCCTTTGCTTTAACCTTTTTCCCTGCTCAGTGTTATGTGAGAACAGTGTTTTTGCCATGTTTATCCTSCTGTTTTGTGTTGTGTCAGTCCAGGAATGAGTTTTTGCACAACACCCTTCAGGCTGTTCCTCTGTCCAGAGCAAGCACTTTGGGGAAGTGATGATGAAAATGAGAAGGGAAGAACAGAAGACTTGAAGGTACAAAAAAATACCACAGTCCTTGAGGAACAGGTAAGTGACAGGCATTTTGAACACAGCAAGGCAGAAACACAGAATTAAAAGGGTTGAGGTTTAAGGATATTTTTCAAGTACATAAGGAACAGGGTGCTGACAAAGGAGAAAACAATTCCTCTGAAGGACAACAAGAGATGTTCACTGCTGAACAAAATACAYCCTAAAATAAACTTTAAACAAAGAAGATGTGCAACAGAACAACTGCAGTTACTCAAGTTTAGTTTATGTGAACACCAAGCCCTTTAATCCTTTTCCAATGTCCAATCTATAACACCTCCAAAGCAAGATCCCTTGCTARCAGTGGGATCCACAGCATCCCATAGGAATTCAGAGGATTCGTTTTCAAAGAGTTAAAAACTGCTGTGGTCATCAGCATACAAAGAAAAACAGCATGAATAAACCCAGTGCTCAGGAAACAAGTAGAACCAGAAAAAAGCCATGTTTTTAAAACTATGGAAATTCACTTCCTTTTGATCTTTTATCTTTCTACTTCACCTGTTGTAAGGGTTTGTTTAGTTGGGCTTTTAACTTCAGGGTGTGCTTGGGTTCGTGCTTGTTTCTGCAGCCCTGACAGCCAGAGATTTACCYGGGAAGGAAGCTGTGATTTATAGGCATTAAATGACTCCTGAAGGGAAACCCTCAGGAACATCACCAATTATTGCAAGACAAGAGCTGGGAGCCTCCAGTAGTAAACATGAATTTCTGCCCTAACTCATAGAACAGATCTACACCACATTCCTGCATTTTCTTTTCCTGTGAGAAATGCTGTTTGCTTTGTGTTACAGAAGTTGCTGTAGAGGTAGATCAGAAGAGATAATGTAAAATGCTCGTGAAATTTTAAATATTCGCTTCATTTGTGTTCCTGGCTCCAGTATTCATTTGTTAGAAAAACTTTAGTGCACAGATAAGGAAGGAATATTTTTGGATGTGCTAGAAAATATTCTAACCATCAGTATGGAGTTTCTTTTTAAAGAAAACTTCATGCTATTATCCATCTTCTAATTGGTTATCTACGCTGCATGTTATATTTTTATTCCAATCTAGTCAAATATTCCCAACTCAGTTTAAAAAATGCAGTTTCAACCAAGAATTATTGGCTCTAAAATGTGTGGAAAATATTGCAAGCCRCTTTTGTGAACAGAAATGGAATACATAGAGGCAGTTACTTGTCAGGAATTATTTTCCACACATACTGGCACGTATTTAAAAACCCCTTACCTGCTGTGCAGAGAGTGAAAGGACAAAGAGGTTAAAGATGGCCTTGGAGCATCTTTTGTAACAGAACTGCCAYTGATGGCTAAAAAAGCCTAAAGCAAAACACAGAGACATTTTCCTCAGGGTGTAAGAATTTAGCTGGAAAGGATTTTCTAAGATTGGAGCTGGGTCACTGTAATCTTCAACAGAAACTGAGGACAAATTTGAAGTGAATTGTGGTAGAAGASTGAAATGTTGTCATAAAACCAACCTAGGGAAGAAAGGATTCCAGATAGAGGCAGGCTTCATCTTTGTAAAGAGAAGCACCTGAAGTTATTAGAGATGTGTTTTAAACATTCTGAAGGTGGGAGGCAGGTTAAGTGCCTTCTTCAAATCCTGCCACAAAGAACCATAAACCTTGRAGCCAGATCACATAAATAACTCTCCTTGAACTAGGACTTTGTTAAAATCCCCATGGTTTTCTGTATAGACAAAGAAYTGCTAAAGAAAACAACAAGAGTAAGAAAGCAAAGAACTTGTAATTGAAACAGAGAAAAATACAAGTTCACAAGGTATTGGTGAGCAGCAGTTATCCTTCAATAATAACAGATTTTATGTTGATTAAGGAAACATATTATTTGATTGAATCCTTAACAGCACTCACAGTTAACTGATTAGAGTTAACAAATGAGATTTATACACCTCTCACCACCTCTTTTTTCCTTTTTTAATGAGGAAGAGGCAGAATCTCAAAATACCTCGTTCATCTCCCAACAAACTCAGGAATGGAATCAAAAATTACAAGTTATTCCTMTTCTCCCAAATGGCACAGTTCAAATTTGAGGGAGAGCCTCTGATCCTTCCGTGTTGCAGGATTAAACTAATTTAAAATCTTCAAGAGAAGTGTCTGGTGAGGAGGCTCTGAAATCTCAGAACTGCACATTCAGTCCATGACAGCAGTAAAAGATTAAAATTTAAAATTGAGAAGACCTACAGTACAAAGTGTGCACATTTATCTGTGGGCATTATTTAAAAGCCTGTTTGAAGTCAACTGATGACTTTCCAGTTAATTTGATGAGTTTTAGAGTAGGGCATATGAACATGATACAATAAACAATTTATACAGTCACTGTCACACCTGTCAGTAAAATGAGGCTTTAACAATTCATCCCTGTGGCTCAAACCAAATCAGGCCTTTTATAAAAATTCTTAAAACAATCCAAATAGAGCCAATCTTGTAYAGATGAAGACTTGTACCCTCTACAAGATGCTGTGTATTAGGAAAGTATTAAKATTGAGCTTTTGATGTAGGTGCTGTCCTGATTTTATGCTAATTGAACAGAACAATTTYTGCTGATAAAATTAGGTCAATTGTATTTAATTGGATCCATTAAACCAACTATAATCTTATTAATAATTTGTAGACATCAGTTGTCAGATTCTCCTTCATCTCAAAGTACCTTGGTTTTGTTTCATTGCCTCACCTCTCATCCTACAATCCCAGTCAAAAAATGAACTCCCTGTCAGTATCTCTTTCAAAGTTTCACCATTCACATGTTATGAAAATTCTGCATATTTTGACTTCCATTTCATAGCAGCAGCAGCAGAAATACCATGTAGCATTACTGCTCAGATATGGGGAATKTAGCCAGCAGTTGTCCCCAGGTATTTTGAAAAACCCCTCACATTACTGGTACAAAATTGTTCCTATGCAAATCTATCAGGAATTAAAGCACTGCAGTCCATAAAAAGGAAACATTTCTTCTGAACAACTTAATTTTTGTCAGGTTACTTTAATTCAGTAGAAAAATGGGGCTGTACATCCCATGACAATTAGGTACCCAAAAAGGACCTGYCAGTTAACAATAAAGGTATTTTTATTATTGTTTTTGCCCAGACAATTAAATGTGCCTGAATCAATGCTCTTCCAAAGACAACTTGCATGTTTTTGTTAAACACCTATTGCAAGTAATATTAAAATTGTTCCCCAAAGTTCTGCTGCATTCCATTCCTTATTGCAAGCTCACAAATGGAACTTCCCCAAAACGTGGTATATATGAGGTACATGATTTAATTTCAGAGTATATTACATTTCTAGCTCATAATTTGATTTTTTTCAGTAACTTTTCTCAAATTGATGTGACCTTATAGTGTACACAGAAGAAATGTTCTAATTTAAAATGCTCTAAGTTTCAACTGGCTTTTTTTTTCCTAATCAACCAACTATTAAAAATTAGAATAAAAATTGAGGATTTTTAAAATATGAAGCTACAAGGGCAGATCATAAACCATCTGAATGATGATATTAATTCCTCCTACTGCCACCTTCCAAGACTGAAGCTTGCCCATAACCCATATAATAGGTAGTATTTCCTGTATCTCCTAATGGATAATATTTCCTATGAATAATTATCCTCTAGAATGGATAATATATTTAGGAAAAGGTTTGGTCATAACTCTTTAAGATTTCCAAAATAAATGCTTGGACTATTCCATCTCTATTCCATAGATAGACAAGATATTCAGGAATGTCCATACTTATTTTGCAAGGGTTTTTTTTCACTTGTTCTCCTCTTTCACAGCATCTTGTTAAGAAATAACAATTACTTGAGGGCTTTGAGTTCCACATCTGAATTATCTAGAGCACAAGGAGAGGAAGACTGGGGATTTTTTAAGTTAGAATTATACCCTTATAAACTGATATGCAGCATTCATATTCCTTCCAAGCAGTTATCAACTTGACCCCTAATGAATAGACCAGATTTATGGGAAACTCATTTAGGAGTCAGGTTATGACTTTGGTGATTCACACTGGCTGATAATTAACAGCATGSACTGAACAATTCATGAGAGCTCTAAAAATTGAACTTCTGCAGAGTAAACTGGAGGGTACTGCAGGGACAAGGGGGTTTGGGTTGGATTCACTGTTTGCTGGCCACAGGARTAACAGGAGAGAGCTGTGATTGATCAGTCTCATCTCCCAGAAACCTCTGCTCTGCCCCAGTGCTCCATTTTTTACAGTTCCTATGGGTATCATAAAATGGTTGGAAGAAACCCTAAAGCTCATCTCATTCCACCCCCTGCCAGGGGCAGGGACAGCTTCCCCCTGACCAGGCTGCTCATGGTCCCACTGAACACTTCCAGGGATGGGGCAGCCACAGCTYCTCTGGGAGCCTCACCACCCACCAGGGAGAATTCCTCCCTAACATCTTCTCTAAATCTGACCTCTCTCCTTCAAAGCCCTTCCCCTCTTGTCCCAGGTCCCTCCCCAGCTCYCCTGGAGCTCCTTTAGGTGCTGGAAGGGGCTCTCAGCTCTCCCCAGACCATTCCCTCCAGGCTGAACACCCACCCCCAGCTCTCCCTGCCTGACTCCAGCCCTGTGAGCATCTCTGTGCCCCTCAGGACTCACTCCAGCAGCTCCATGTCCTTCTCCCCTTACCCTCCCTTCCTCCCAGAGCTGAAGGAACACTCCAGGTGGGAGTCTCATGAGAGTGGGCTGGAGGAGCAGAACTGCCTCCCTTGACCTGCACAGAAAACAACAGAAGCATCAAACCTTGGGGCTTCACTATAACTGCTAAGTTTGTTTAGTAATTATTATATAATGAAGTTATTTACAGTGGTATTAGTTCAAATACTGCAGACAMATAGAGAGCCAGAATTCTAGTTCACTACTTGTGAAAGCAGAATTAGTGTTTAGCTCCTTTTTTTCTGTTTTTGTTGCAGACTGAGGTGTGCACACAGTGTTGCTGCTTTCTGTGCTCTGCTCTACCTCAGCTCTGCTGGGACAGCAAACCAAGCTGTCCCTTCAGTTTTCCTCATCCATGTAATTATTCATGTATGTAAGCACATGCAAACACAAGAGCTGCAAACAGAAACAAACACAGGTTACCACAGATTTGTGGATGGTTTTCCCCTGATTTTCCACATCAGCCTTGGCTACCTACCCACCRCATCCCCTAGATGTCACCCAGGATCTGATTTTTCCATTGCCTACAAACATCCCTTGACAGAAGAGAGCTTTTGCCCACCTCTCTGTACAGAAACACGCTGAGAAAAATGTAACAAGATACGACAAGCAAAAGGCTTCTGGTTGGATGCTGTTCCTCGTGCTAACAACACATGACCTTTTGTGAAAGGCTTTCAGTGACTGCTTCTTTACAACAGCAGTGTTTCAACACTTGAACTGGAATAAAAATTTCCCCTGTGCTGAGGATGAGGAGTAAGTTGGAACTATGATATTTCAGTTCAGTATTTGGCTCAGTTTCTCAAATATCCCTCAGGTTTCTGCTCTAGCCCAGAGCTTTCACTCAGTTCAGGTTTCTCCCTCAGCCTCAGGGGGAGCTTTCCTTGCTCCTCAGGCTGAAGTTTCCACTTTTACCAACAAGCTCCTTGCAATCCGAGATAGGAATTTCACAAGGGTAATACCAAACCTGCTCAAACCCTGGRCACTCCCGACTGAGTAAAGACAGGATTTTCAGCAAAGGCTTTGATTTTTCCCCACTGTATCCTCTCCCCAGTTCTACAAGTAAAAATACATCTACTTTTAGCTCTGCAAATCCAGAGTCAGTGGCAGCCTGTGCGGCAGCAGTGAAGAGATTACAGAACAGGCTGAAAGGGAAAATTTCACTTGCCCTGAAAATTGATCAGCTGAACATAAAAAATTGTACAAGCAGTACAACCTTGTCCAGCACTCTGTGCTGCTGCTCAGTCTCGTAAAAATTAGAAATTGGTTTTATTCATGTGAACAACCTCATTGATGCCTAACATACAAAAAGCTAAAAGCATGATTGATTTTTTTCCCAGGCAAGATTAGAACTAATGCTAATTCACTCCTGAAGTATTATTCCAGTTCTTGTTATGAGAAAAATACATTAAATAGTTCTTTATGTCAACACYAAGAGCAGAAGAAAATAATTTTCAGAGTTTCCTCCAAACTGCAAAGCAAAGTTATATTTGATCATCTTGCAGCACTTTTCCTTCTGAAGAAAATAGCAAGATATGCACACAAAAAAATGTGCACCACATCAATAAAGATTATTCCAAGTATTAATCTGGAGGAAGAAAGAAAGAGTCCGTTGGCATGAATTAGATAAACCTATCTTTCAACAATTTCTGTTGTTTTTACTTCAGAGTAAGACAAAGGAAAGACATTAAAGATTACTGACAACCTGTGTATTTGTCCTCCTTTTTTCTACTTCAAACACAGACTGACTTCTGTATTTATGTTTCCCAGAGTCAAGCTACAGATCTAATGAGCTGCTCTATTTTTATTTTCTTTTTGTGAGAACATTCTTTGAACAGCTTTTTTTAAAAGATAGGGGTTTTTAAAATTTTCATTGTTGGAAAATGTGACAATTACACTATGTAGACAACTGCAGCTGGATGCAGAGCAAAGTTACTTTGAATATTCTTTCTATCCTGAATTCCTTACTTCATTACATACTGAAACTGCTGTGGGAAGATAACCATAGCTGGATGTAAATTCCAATTTGAAACCAAACGTAAAGCATGTTTCCAAGAATGCATAATTAAGCAGCATTTGTTAGAGTCAATTTGAGTGCATAAATTATTGAACATGGGTTAATTTTAGTGGGATTAAAAGCACCACCTGTTCACTTCTATAAAAAATACCAGAATTTTGTTTCAGTGCTGTGTTTGATTCTTATATATCTGGTTGCATCCTTTCAGGATGCAGYTGGTTTATGAAGATCCTCCAGTACTGAGAGAGACAATACATGCCCCATTTTTTRTTCTTCCATAGCTAAACCCTGCAATTCCAGAGGTGTTTTCCAGGTAGGGAAAGCACCCTAGATCAGGGTACTCAGACAAGTGCTCGTGTGTGTGTAAAGGTTTGAATGCTGCCAGGCAAATTGCTGTTAATCAATGAAGTTCAGAGCAATAGTGGGAGTTGTTCAGTTGCTGGCAGCTTTTGAGATGCAGGACTCGGTGATTGCTGCAAAACAGCCACTTACTGCAGCCTTTCACAGCAGCTCTCCCATTCTGCTCCTCTCACTGGCTGTTACACTCCAGACCGCTGTGGAAAATGCTCCTTTCACCTTCTCATGTGGAGTTGTTTCCAAACGACAAGCTTAAAAAAGGGTTTGCAACTGTGAAGTTTAAAAAGGGGCTCGATAGACCGCAGCGAGCCACGAGCCATGGCTGTAAATGTTTCAATGCAAATCTCTTCCCACTAAATCTTTCAACTTTGATGGGAGGATGAACCCTTGACTTGCTTAGCATCTGAGGAGGAGGCATGAAAATTCACAGCTTTGGGGGGAACCAAGGAGATTACAAGTCAACTAAAAATCCATGTGCATCCACAGGACACGGGCCCTGTGGTACCTGAACCTCATTGATTTTTTTTAAGCAGAGCTTCACAGCCTTACCTTAAAAAAAGACCTGTCACACTCTACAGTAGCGTTTTTATCTTTAGTCAGTGCAGAATGTCTGTCCTCCACGGTCCTGTGTGCCTGAAAGGGGCCACTACATCAAGGGACAGGGTTAAAAGTTTATAAGGCAACAGCTGTTGAAATGTGCTGCTGTTCAAGGAATATATTCATTAGATACAGTTTGGAAAAAAGGAAAAAAATRCACCAGTGAAAGGATTTATCCAAGGAGTTCTCCTTTTAAAAGTATTCTAGGGACACTGTCAGTTCTTGGAACAAGATGAAGTGAGTTGTAGACACTACAGAAGCATTACTGTTAGCAGCATCGGATGTTCAAAGGAGAGATACATTTAAAGCCTTTCAGTGTAGGGGGCACTGTGGGAATTCTGTGGAAGCAGGATCAGAGACACCCTCTCTCATCCTCCAGCTGTCAAATTCAAACCCCCAAGTGTTCAATTTCATCAGTAGATATGTTGGAGACGGAACCCATGAAAACAAGCTCAGTGCAATAAAAGCAAGGCTGCAATACATGAACACGGTGGCAAGGCAGCAACAAGATTAAAATGTTGTTCAGAAAAGGARAAGGGTAATTTCCAATCCCCAGCAGAACTGAGAGAGAGCACCAGAGACCATGCTCGTGCAGGAACTCTCAGAGTGGCTGGTGAGGCACCCCATCCCTCTCCTGCTTCTCTTTYTTCCTCCATCTTCACAACAATGTTTAATTCTACATCTTGAGTGCTTAACTGCCAGAGAAGTGGAGTGCAAGGACAGTAAAAGCTTCATGAAGTATGTCAAGAGAAGTAACAGGGACAAAAATCCAATGAGAGCTGGATTTTGAATAAAAGTGAGTCACTTTTTCTTTGCAGGAGTTTGGGCCCTCGTGGCTGAATATATTACAGCAGGTAGCTTTATTGCCACGAGCTTCAAGTTATTATTATTACAGCTCTGGGACCTCAGTCCAAATTCAATAAACGGATATATGTAAAGTATTGTTCCCTCAAATCCCAGAAGTGTTGCCAGAATTACATCTCCTATTCAGAAGAACTCTGTTATCCCACGGAATTCACTGTGATGAACTCCTAGCRAGTCACTCAGCAGAACAGAGCACAGACCTTTCTTACGGTGTGTGGTGGAGACTGGCACCAAGCACTACAGCTGTGTGACTCCTGGTGATCTCATCCTGTAGCTGTTCATGCAAAAAATTGTTTTTCTCTTTCACTTCCCTCACATCCAGACCTTTTGATTTTGGTTTGATGTGCGGCTTCGAAAACACAACTGTGAAATCAACTTGGTTTCACCTGACTTGAAGTCAGAGCCAGGCAGTTTCATACACTTCCTGCAGTACTTAGAGCCTTGTTCAGACCAGCCAATCTTTTCTTCGTGACCCTCATGCAAATTTCCATCTTTTTACTGCATGGAAAACAAACTTCCATTGTGTAGAAGGCCTCCAGTTACCCCAGTCCTAATTTACCTAATCAGCACTACAGCTTACAAACTCCAGCATTTGTAAAGTGTTTACCACCTAGTTARAAACAGCACAGGGTGTTTGTTAGGAATATTTTCATTTCTATATGGTACCAGGAGAATATGTTGGCATTTTCCTTTTGATGTCAAGTGCTATCTACCAAACAAATCCACACCTTTTTTTTTTTAATTCAAGAGATTGCAAAGTAGGTGGGGAGACTGCATTTGTAGGTTTATGATTCTTATTTAAGCAGCTGCTTACATAAATYCTCAGGTATGCATGATTAATTATTTGCTTTCTAATCCCTGTTCAAAAGAATGCATCTGCTTTTATGTTWAAATCAGGTTTTAGCAGTCTTTTTAAAGCATTTGACAAACTAAAAACGCAGACACCTGTACATTCAAAAGAGTTCTTGTAATGCTATTTATACTCATCTGTTCCTCAGCACACCTTTGCAAGAGCTGTGATGAGCTGTCACACATGATCTGCTGCTGTGATATTTGGAGTTAAGTGTATTTTCCACAATTGCACGTATCACAGAGGAGAGTGGCATTCCCAACACTAAAGTAGATAATGGATATTGGGCTAAAAACGTGGGTATTAGAGGAAAACAATCTGCGGGAATACAGCACAAGTTTAACCCTTATGTTTTGTGAGTCCCCTGACAGGTCAGATTACAGAAGTTACATTTGGGGTAGAAAAAAAACTTTTCCAAGGTGAAATGATATGAACAAGTCTTGAATTCAATCCTTTTCCAAAGTCTTCATGTTTAAGCTTTGAGATTGACTATAAAACCCGAGTAAGTGCCCTTAGAGCCCCGTTCCTTTGGAAGGATGGTTCACTTGTCCTGCACCTGGCTGAGACAAAGCTGAACCTCACCTTTTCCTCAGCAGAAAGCTTGAGCCAGGAATGAGCAGCCTGTTGTAAATKATTGCATCACAGCCTGCGGAAGGTAAGGACAGAGGTGCTGTGATGCAGCTCCCCATGGCAGAGCAGCACCKTTTATCAACTCTTTTAGGTGAGTTCTCTTTCAGAGGACATTTATCACACTGCTTCCTCCACCCAGATTCATGCTGGATGTTGATGTGATGTTGCAATCAAACAGCCACAGAAATTCAAAAAAGAAATTGATAATTGTCTAACCAGCTCCTGTAACAAGGCAGAATCAACTGTGTCCAAATKAAAACACTYTACYATAAATGTTCCTTATATGGRTACTTCCTAACTTCTGCCTAAATTGGGACCTTTCACTCTGGATTTGGGTCATGTAGTTTTCTTTAGTACTTAATTACTCCACATTTTATTGTGCTTCATTATCTGAAATAAATGTAATCCTTGTCAAACCACTCAGTCTATTCATGGCACATGTAATACAAAGGCTTGTTACATCAAGCTCTCTGCCAGGATAACTCAACTATTTTCCATTCAATTACAGAGCACACTGATTTTCCTGCTGAGTCACCTCAAATTCAATTTCTCATTGAGAATTCAACTAAATTACTTGCCCATGAATTAGCAATGTTGAATGCTAATACAGACATTGAATTATATTACATTTCAGCGACTAGAAGATGTAATTGTAGCTGGCAAGGTCTACTTCATTTTTTTCCCCTTCTTTTCCAGTTTTGACTTAGTGATGCTGCCTTTTAAACCCAACACTCTGTGGCAAAAACATCCTGTAACCACTTTGCAGGCTTTAGAATGCATCCCATCAGATCAGACAGACARTATTTCTGTTTCATCTACTGACTACAGCTCAGACATCTTTTTGGGGGTGGTCTGGAGGGCTGTAGGCAGAATTGTGTTAACTCTTCCTGGGTTCCCTCACTGAGATCTGTTATCCTGAACCAAATTTCAGTGCATGAAGCATTCCTTGGTKAGCACCTGCTGGCAAATGAAGTAAGCAAATAGGTGCAATCCATGTAAGACAGGCACAATTAACTTGCTTTTTCCTGATGGAAATAAACATGTTCTCTATCAYAGACTTTTCCATTAATCTCAAGTGCTTCAACTCAAGTAATAGTAATCTCAATCCAGACAAAATTAAAAATCCAATTCAAATCAAATAAAAGAACTCCCAAATCCTGCCTGGCTAATCGCCCACAATCCCAGATATTCTTAATAATTTACCAAACCAAATTAGCTATGAAAATTAAGCTGTAATTAATGAGAACAGTATTTCTGGCACATGAAAATAACATTGTTATCTGCTGCAGGATTTGGAATATATTCACATAAGGAAATTTCAAATCAGCAAGATGTTTAGATTTGGAGATTGATTTTGGTTTTATATAGTAAAAAATGAAGCTAATTCTGTGTTTACTTCTTTAGCAAGGTAAACCAAGGACTTTCTATGTGTATGAATATTTCAGAACAGTTGACTCTGGAGCTTTTCTTCCCAAAAACCAGAAGAACAGGTCTGGAGATGTTCTGCTGTAATCCAATGAGATRGATGAGGAACTAAGGCTGTGGAGCACAGCTGAGAAAACCTGGTAGGGATTTTTCCYTTTTTTTCCTCTTTTACACTGAAGTCACTGATATATCATAATGATTACTTCAGTAATAGTAGAATAACACAYACATATTGACATCTTAAATGACAATAAAACATACACTGACATAGAGAGYTTAAAACGTACTCACCCATCAGGATCTGCAGCAMTGATGTCAAATTCAGGTGCAAACAAACTCATGTATGGACTTTCCACTTAGTTTGAAAATTCCAGCAAAATTCTTTGCAACAGCATTTGCTGTGTCACCAAAATTCAAACTTTTTTGCAGAGTAGCTGAGTTTCAAGCAGAACAAACCTTACCTGGCTTCCTGGCACTCAGCCCAGTAACACAGTTCCAGTACAACTGCCCAGGAAATGTGGGCTCTGGAGTACTGGCAAAAAGTTTAATGCTTTAGCTCTCCCAAAAATCAAACAAAATCTCAGGAAATCCAAGACAAAGATATATAGTACCCATGTTTACTATATATATTTGAAGTGAATTATTCTAACACAAATTTTCAGGTGCAATAACTGAGTAGTTACATTCMTACACACAGTTCCTCCATCTCTAACTGGATTTTCTTGTTTAAWACCTGCACTTCTAAATAGCRGAACAAACTTGCCCAGAATTTGCTGGAGTTATTCTTCCATATAGATTACAAATGTTGATAACTACTGAAAGAAAGCTAGAAATGTTAAAATAGCATGCATTTTTTAAATGTTAGTATCATCCTGGAGTCAGAATGATATTGGTATTCAGCCTCTAAATAAATTAGTGCCTGGATTGCCTGATCTGTTGTGTTTAAACTGTTATGTTGCTATAAATGGCTAAACMACTATTTCTAATGGCAATTAGCAGWAGATGTCAAGAGATGTTACTGCTGACTGTGAYACTTCTTTTTTTGTACATTTTCTAACTTTCTTTTCCTCCTGGCATAAAGCCTCTTTTCCTGTTTTTACTTCTTTATACTAATTGGTAATTACTAATCCAACAGGAAATTTCAATCTATTTTTAACGGGTTTTCATTTTTAATGGGGATGATCTGTAATTTTAATAGTTTAAATACAGTCTCCATTCYTTGCTCTGGTTACACCAGCTTTGCTTTTATCTTCCAGTATGGGCAAGACATTGATAAAATTCTACAAACGAAGTTAAATTKGGGTTGAAAGCTGAGTTACAGCAAGAGACTCCATTCAGGCTGCATCACAAACTGGATCCTTTAAGGGACTGCTGTTAATTCCAGAAACCAGCTTAGATACTGAAATGGCAACCATCTCTGCTCCTACCCTGCTGTAAAGGGGAWGGCAAAGGTTCCCAGAGGATCATTTGAGATCTCCAGAAAACAGAYAAAATAATGAACAAGCAAAATGCTCCAGTCCAAACCTGGAGGAAACCTTTCAGCAAGTCAGCCAAAATGACAGAAGAGTTAAGCCTTTCCCTCAAGATGTGTGTTCTTGTGGTCCTTTTGTACTGGACCATTACAGGGTTGTGARCTATTACAAATGCTGGCACTTGAGGACTGAGTAAGCTTGTGGGAACGATGTGCTCCTCTAGATGATTACCAACCATTCATCTGGCTAATGTGAGGCCGAATCTGGCCTGACTGCCTGGCTCAGGGGAATATAATTAACTCTGCAGTCAGGTTGCATTTGCCAAGTAGGATGAGCCCCGGGTGGTGCAGGCACAGGAGCAAGAGCTGATGCTGCCACCCAGAGCACAAAAATGGACTCGCCAGCAAAGTCAGGGCAGGCTTTTTCCACATCAAAACTGCACAGAGCACCCCTTTATAGCAATCAAAACAAAACCAGAAATAATGTATATTATGATTATATAAATAATCATATAACTTTCTTTTTTTACTACATCTTTGACCAGCTGGAAAACGACCCCTTACATTCTCCCCACCGAAACCTCCACACCACTAAAGGGTGACCTTAGGAAACCATGTTTGGAAACAGGTAAGTACATTTAAGTGTTATTGATTGCACAAGTAACAGCGCCAAAAGTGATTACACAGCGTGGCACTTACAAAAATAATTACACTTCAGAAAATCAAAATTAATTTGTACACTTCTGCTACACTTTTGAAGTTGTTGACATTTCATTGTAGTGCTCCTAATGAAATGGAAATTATTAATAATTGTTTCTACTTCAGTGTGACAAATGTCATTTAGGTTAGGATGTGAATTTGTGCCTCATCAGATCACTGAGCTGACTTTTGGCTCGTGTTAATTTGAAAGGGGGGTTGTTTGTATTTATCAGATGCAAGTCTACCCAACCCAACCATATTATCACTATATTATCCTAGCTGTAAAATGTTTTATGTGATGTAGTTCTCTTTYCTTAGAAATCACTCTGAAGGTGTAAAAATAATAGAAAATTAAGTTCCCTGGACAAAAGTTTAAAAACTTTCYTCTTCAAAGCACTTTACCAGAAAAATGGCATAAAATAAACCAGTGGAATTAGCATAACCCCAGGGCCACTGTCTGAAGTACCATTTCCTTTTTATTCCCTTACCAAGCAAATTTAGTCTTATTATAATGTGGAGTGAACTACATTGTTCAGCTATGGAAAAGAATCAAATTAATAGCAAAAGCTTTGTAAAGCAAAAGTTAAATTATATCATGCCTCAGTGCTTGTCTCAAACAGCACATCATTCCTATAAAGTTAYATAATTAGCACAAATAAAGTCATTCAGCTTCCAAAATACTTTCAATAAAAACATTAAGGGCTTTCAGGACACTTTGAAAGTATTAAACACGTAAATTCACACATGCAATATCTTGATACTCTTACTGTTCCAGATTTGTGGACAGGTGAAGTGACAAGCAGATGATTTGTCTGGGCAATTACAGCAAACCAATAACAAACCTGCAAACGGAGTTCTGCAAGAGCTGTCTCCAGGCTGCTCAGGGAGTCCTCATCCACTGCCCTCAATTYTGACAGGAGTCTTTGCCTCAGGACACCTTCTCAAGTTTCAGGTTTCCAATAGATGATCTGAAAGTGCATGGAATGAAACATTTAAGTTTTGACAACTTTTAAAAAAGAAAAGCCATGATAAGAATAAGCTTCATTTTTCATAAAACGCCTTACACTTTTTTACCATTACTGTTAATCCATGGATGGAAAAAATTGCAGTTTCTATCCAGAGATCAATGCAATTGTTCTGTCTAAGTGCTGTGTGAGCAGTACTTTCAGTCATGTAAAAACAATTATGTTAGGCCAAGACAACTGGCCTGGACACGTAGCGGTTTCCAAAGGAAGAACTCTTATCACGGGTTTGTAAAACCCAAGCCTCACGTAAATGATGGCTGCATTAATGTTTGAAAAGTTTTCTCACTTATCCAGAGCTTGTTTCAGCTAGGTCTGATAGATGATAAAAATCCTGGTTGTGGAGGCCACAGAGAATTCAGGAGCCTGCTCCTTTTCCAGCAGTCACCACAAATCCAACTGGCACATCCACAGGTTGGAAACAACAGCCTCACAAACCCCACCCCTTCAGGAAATCGACTAAAACCAACCCAAAGAAATTAACAGTGTTTTTACTAGATCAGGGTAGAATTTTCATTCTTTTGTAAACACTGAATGCACATGGTAAACATAGTATACTTTGYAATTAGAGACCGCAAAGGAAGGGYTATTTAAGGAAYTGTTCCCTCAGAAACACAAGAGCAMAGCCAACATGGCGACAAAAGCAGCCTGAGGGGCCAAACTACAGCAGCAAATAAAGCAGCCAGAGAGCTATCTTTCGATTATAACCATGCCCCATTTCTTACCCACGCTGATAAAAAAACTTTGTCTTGCAGCAGATTTACGCCGTACCTTGCTGAAATCGCGGCTCGGCCCTCCACAGGCACCGGGCCGGGCTGGGGACACTCCGCAGGAGCAGCAGGATCCGGGGAGCGGCGGGGAGCGAGGGCCCCGGGCACGGGAGGCAGAAATGCAGGCCGTGGAGGCAAAGAGGACAGAATCCTCAGAGTGTTAACTCCAAAAGAGTCTTACTCTTGAGGGGGAACAGCCTCCGAAGACGGCGAGCAGAGCTGTACACGAAGTTTTAAACGGGGGAGGTCTCAGGGGARGGGAGGAATCTCTGGCTAACGAGAGGGAAAGCGGGGAGGTGCAGGTAACATGATAAACATCACAGGAACAAGTGAGGGTGATGCCTTTAGTTTTAGCTTTTATGTTTTCCAGATTCCAGGCTGTTTTGGGTGTAGTTTTAAGCTTCATATTAAGTGCTAGTAGGCAGTAGGTAGACAAAACAAATCCTTTCCTGCCGAAAACCAAGGACAACTTTCTGGCCCAAAAGCATCAACAACGATGGACTGAAGAGAAAAACAAGAAGGATGAGACTTCACAGCCTGGAGTTGTAATTGGACAATTAAACCTAATATGCAAATAGACCCAAGGGGACAGGGGGTGTGGCTGGGGGATTCAGGGGAGAGGGGATTTTCTGGCGGAGCCGTCTGGGCTGGTTTGGATGTCTCAGGGGCATCCTAGGGGGCCTTTTAATAAATATTTCTTTGATTCTCTAGTTTTGTCCAGTCTCTGTTTCAGGTCAGCCATCCCAAGGCAACAAGGGTACAGGGGAGAGTACAAAGTCTGCAAACCAATCATCCATCGAGGAGCTCCCAACTTTCTAGAAGAAGGGGATAGGATTTCAGGGGATTGACAAAGGCAGTAGGAGGTGTGTGAGGGATTCACATGGAAGTTTCTGGAGTAAGGGAAGATTGACACTGGGGACCATCAAACCAGTGCTGTAGGGAGGGGAGAAAGGGGAAAAAGCCACTCTGAACATAAAATACACCTCAACAGTACATAAACACAAACCTCCCCAAATAAAACACTTGCCTCAGTTATCCCTTTACATTCTCATCAGCAATTTTCAAAGTTTTTTTCCTAATCAATATGTTAAACAGAATATTTGAGTCAACTAGAAAGCTACATCTTTATTTTCACCTTATGCTTTCCTCCTTTATTCCATTCACCTATAAATCTCTCTGGTTTATCCCTGTTCAGTGTTATCAGACTCATGATATTTAGATTGGTGATGTTTATTTCTCCTGCAGTCCCAGTTCTCAGGCTCTTAAGATCATTTGAGAATCCCAACTTCAATTTAAAAATCCTTATGTTGCTAGCTCTCAGGTTCTGGAGAACTGTATGAAAGTATGACTCAAGTGTACTCTAAAAGCTCTGTGTGAAAGGCAAAGAAAAGGTTTATTCTGAASAAAACAGAAAAACAGAGACTATTTTTATAATGCATTTTCAGAATTGCTTGTTGGAGATCTTTGTTTCATTGCTAGGATTTGTGAAGTAATTATGGGTAAGTGCCATATTCTGACCACAAACAGGTATTTWGTATAAAAATCACACACTTGGTGTAGTGTATAACAGGCCACACATTTCCAAGGAGCACTGTCAGAATAGCAGAGGGTCAGTATTAAATGGCCAGTAAAATCATCTCCTTGTACCACTTTTTCATAACAGTGATGTAAAAAGAGTGACAAACAAGGGCAGAGAAACAAAGGAGTGTGGGTTTTACAGGTCCTGGTTCCACAGACTGCACAGAGAGATGCAGTAAGTGGTGGCTGCACGTTCATGTTCAGCCCTGTGTGTGGCTTTCAGGTTGTTCTGACCGTGGGTCTTTGTTGGAGTTTGCTGCTGAAGGAGCTCAGGTGTGAGGGGTGCTGCTTTTTTTTGTCTGAAGTTGTGTTCAAAAGTGATGCAGAGCTGGTTTATTCTGCTGACTGTGGAACAGGAATGAAAACTAACCTAAGAGAACAGGGCTGTGTGAGAAATCTGAAAGCTAAAAAACCCTKGTGTTTTATTGGCTTGAAAGCTGCAGCCTCATAAGCAAGAGGGATGGGGAGGGGGGGGAAAATCTCAATTTCTGCAAAGGAGGGCCAGGTAGGCAGTGCTGCATGTGGTAGTGCTGCTTCACTGGTTCAGAATTACTCTACTGTCTTGGAGTTGTTGCTCCAGAGTTTGCAAAGAAGCTTTGAACTCTTCATAAATGTCTGTGTCTGGAGAACTTAAGAGCTGGTTCACTAATTACAGAACAGGGTGGAAAGGTTACAGCTAAAAAGCTATAATATAAGCAGATCTGCAAACCTTAATTGTACTCTAGTTTTGCTCCTGTTCAGGCTTCAGTTGGAACATCATTTAGAGGTTAGTGTATTGCTCAGAGGTATGAATACAAATCCTTAATTAACACTATAGCAAAGAACTTTGGTTGCTTATTTGGTCTAAGATTAAAAAAAAATGCTTAACTGAATAATGATATATTCCCCTGAAGTGGAAAATTTGCACCTTACTAATATTTCTTTCAAAACCTTTTGATTTTAAATTAAGAGTAATGTTTTTGTGATTAAACCCCTGGGTAGAAATTCAGTAGATTTGAGTTCTACTCTCAGGTCTGAGCCAGACTCATTCCGTGACCCTGGGTCAGGTGTTGGWCACCAGGGCTGGATTTCCAGCACCCATCTGCTTTTAATGGCCAGGACAGTGCAGCTGAGAAATTGCCACTGGGACTGGCAGGACTTTTTGCATTAGCTGCACTTGACTTTGGATCAGACCCTTTTGTCTGTCTCTTTCCTAAATGTACATATGGAGAACCAGGCTCTGGTGAACTGATATACTGGAAGCATGTATTAATAAACTTTTTACACTGATGAGAGATTACAGATAAGAGAATTTCTGAAGTAGAGAAACACATTTAGTAAAATAAAATATCAAAGTGTTAATGCTTCTGTTGTGTTTTCCTAATGCAGTGTGTGAGGGTAACAGTTCAGCAACTTTCTAAGTTGTCTCTCAAGTATAAGACACTGTCACACAGTTTTAAAATGTCTAATTTCTATGCCATTGGAAGGAAACAAAGAAATAGATCCAAATATTTCCCCTCAGGAAAGGCTGGTCCTGATGATACATCTGTAGTAGTTTAAGAAAGGTAATTTGATTTGTGTGCCAGCATCAGCTCAGCACCTTCAAGGCTGTTTGTGCTCTTTGGGATACTCAGATAGGGGACAAAACCAACAACAAAAAAGAAAACAAACAAGAAACCCCAACAGCTGAAATAAAAAATATTTGTTAGTAAAAAAATATATATTTTGAGGGGTTGTTTTATTTCTTCTCTTAAAATTTAATCTGCTGTAGTTTCTTCACCTGTGCTGTGCTGTGTTTGGTTATGTGGTGAGTATTTCAGTGTAACAGAATTAACTGATCCTGTCATAATCATGCCAGACCAAGCAAACATGAATTTTATTGTGAGAAGCAAGGAGTAACTTGTAGGGCCATTCCAGTTCCTCCTCAGTCTAAGCCCCCATCAGTCTGACAGGTTGGATGAAGAGAGATAAAGCAGATTAGGAAGTAATGACTGGAGTAAAAACTGTATGAAGTTATTTTCACATTTAGATCAGGATCATTATAACCAGAATCTCAGGAGCCATTATTTTAAGCATTAGTGGATAATGCAGTACACTACATTAAGTTTTATGCACAGCATTTGGAACCTTGGAATGACTGCTGTAAACTTTCCATCACTGCTAGTTTGCACAATGACCTTTTATCTTCATTAGGCAATACTCTGCAATTGCTCTAAGTATACCAGTATGGATTCTTTGGTGGTGTAAATTGGGATATGCATTGATGTTAATGGGGCTGTTTGCATTTATTAGTATAAATTAGTTTTAGTGTTCTCTCACATCATAAATCACAACGGACATCAGGAAAGTCATTTGGCAGCAGTGATGTATAAACAGTGAAAATGAGAAAGCAATTGACGCCATTATTCAATGTTTAGTGGCAGGAATGTGTCTGAAACATGTGAGTGTGTATTTCCCAAGCTTCACCCTTACTTGATGAGAAGCAATGGATGAAGAGTGACAAAGGATGAGCTCCAGTAAAGAAATTTGTTGTGCAGGAAAGAATATCCCAGATCTAAACCTTGAGTCCCTATTATTACTGAGAACCACATTAAAAATYTGAATTTCTGAGATGTTGCCATAAAACAAATGCATAATACAAATAATAATTCATAGGTAGGTAAATGACAGCTAGTCAGGCAAGCCTGAACATCTGCTTTATAGTGAATGAAAATTGAGCACTTCTGGCATCTAGTGCTCTATTTTTACCCCAAAAATCCGTACAATATTTAAACCCTTTTCATGGTGCATTTTGAGTCATTATTCCATATTGATACCATACAAAGCTGTGATTTCCTTCTGGAGGAAAAAGACTTGCTGGGTTTATTTGTTGAGGGAATTTGTAAGGAAAACTTGCATAGAATATAGAAATTTTAAGATAGCAGAAAGTATTTCATCATGGCAATGGTTTTTTCAAGAGATTTTTCTTTGTGACAAACCAAATATGTATTATATTATTTGTGGATCAGTATATCTAATGTCAGCACACATTGCTGTTTATTGGCTCATTTTATCATGCTGAACTGTCACAAGCTTCTTATTAATCTGTCTCTGAAGGATCAAAATGCTTTAATAAATATGTTAGTTCCTTTAGATCTTGGGCTGAAATGAAACTGTTAGTTAAATGTACTGTGACTTTGAGTGCAGATACCTTTAGAGAGATTTAAAATATGAGCATGTTACATAAATCTGTTTGACAAAGCAGAATGTATCTTTCTCTTAATGGCCAATTAGTACTCAAATAAAAAGTAAAAAGCCCTTTTCTAGACAAAATGTGGAACTTCTTTATGTGATATGATTGATTTATCAAAGAGATTATTAACTTYATAGTTTTACAGGGAAAGCTCTGTGCTTGTGTGGGGTGTTCATTTACCTGTGCAGATTGATGTGCTTTAAAGTCTGTACACATCATAAATGCATGGATGACACAAGGGTTCAGAAAGGTGCTCACCTCTCACTGCTACAAAGAGGCAGACAAGAAGCTGAGTTTTTTTACTTTATTCAGGAATGAAAATTCATGTACTTTATTTAGTTGCCAGTGACAAAGCAGCCCCTAAAAGGACTGTGAGGCCACCACTCTGCAGAGGGGACTGTTTTAATGGCAGAGCTCTTTTTTTGCAGAGTCAGGCCAAGTGTGGCCTCTGAGCACACAGCAGGGAATGTTTGGTTTCTATGAAGGAATCAAAATGTTGTCCAAGAAGGGAGTGGATGATGTACCACTGCCATTTCAAAGGGGGAAAGCATTTTAATAACAGCATCAGGTTTAAGGAAAAGGAATTAAGAACACTGATATTGTCACTGGTCACTGCAATACAWTTTCAGATTTCTTGGCAGCTCTCCTCAGAAGAGCTCAAACCTTTGAGTATGAGCTCTCTGTGGTGTGAGCAAGGGTTTTACTGGAGTTGTGAGCCTACATTTCACCATTTCAAAGGATTAAACTTAACAAAAGGATCTTTCCTTTTGTTAAGTTTTTTAACCTGCTGAGATCTAAACATCAACAGCATGGTTTTTGATTTTATACATAGGTTTGCAAAGCAAATGCTGAACTTGAGGTGCTCAAATCTTTCCAAATACCCATCTTATTTGAAGAGTTTACATGTCTTGAGTAAAACAGAGTAGCAGAGAAGCTGAATGCAATATTACTTATTTCAACTTTTGTCTGGAAATGCTCCAAAAGTATTACAACCTTGAATTTTTGTAATAAACTGGCTTTTGRTATTATGCTCACATTGAAATGTTCATGGCAATTGGCACTTTTAGATGAACACCCAAATATGGAAACATAATTTTATTGTTGTGTACAGTAAGTGACCATGTTGAAGGTGGGAACAGCCAGGTCTGTAAAACTTCTCAGAAAAGTGGAATTACTTGGTTTTCAAATGGAACTTTGTGTCTCTGTGCAGCCACAGAAGAAGGGATCCAGTTGGGGTTAGTTTGTTCAGACCATCCATCCATCCATCCATCCATCCAACCATCCATCCATCCATCCATCCATCCATCCATCCATCCATCCGCTTCCTTAGGAGTGTGAATACTTTGGCACTACTTTATTTGCCTTAAATCTTAGCAGCAATCCATGATATTGTTACAGCACATTACATGGCTTTTCCTCTGTGTCATTGTAGATTGCCATTGGGAAATGAAGCATAAAAAGGCTGYCATTAGAGCACATCATTAAATAAGACTGCACGAATTCCAACTGTTGAACAATTGATCAGTTCCATTTTGAGCCAAAGAGATGTTTTATCCCAGCTGAGGTTTTTTTATATTAAAAAAAAAAAAATCATGTTTTAGTTGTGCCTTTAATTTCCTTTAATTTTTCTTTTAGAAACTGTGCAGTAATACCAGCCTCTATCTTGTAAAGGAAAAGATCAAAGCATACCAGAACTTATGTGCATGTGCTAAATGTGAGAAAGTTAGAAATTAACTCCCAGGTGCTGTAAGTTTTCTGAACTRTCTGAAAGTAATTCATGCTGAGGGGTTGTTTTAAGACCCTGTTTTAGCTGGGTGCAARGCACAGTCACAGTTGTTCAATTAACTGCAGCCAGAAAGACTGGATTTAGCTTCAACATCTCTTTTTTTCAGTTGTGCTGAAGTTGTTCTGTTCTGTCCAGTCTGCAACTTCACTCACTTTGCTGTGGTGCAGTTTTGAAGCTCTTTGAGTGTTTCTCTCATTATTCCACAGAGCCTGAGATATGTGAGAGCAGCTCAGTGAGAGCAGGGAATGCAGACAGGGATGCACACAGCTACACCTGACACTGAATTCTCTGTTCTCTCTTTCTCCYCTTGTTCAGACATGACCTGAGCCATCCACATCCCCTGAATTTCCCTTCAAGGACCTCAAGCCACTTCTCAGTCAATGGCAGCTGAGTCAGGGGTGCTGCTCTGTGACAAAGCAGCTTCATCATGGGAGCAGAGCTGCTGCAGCCAGCCCAGTGTGAGACAGCCCAGAGCAGTCTGGAGCTCTTGGAWGCTGCAAGGGGGGAGAGTCCACATCAGARCTGGGAGGGYTAAGGAGATATTTTCACACTGTGCYTGATTAAAGGAAACTTAAAAGCTGGTGGTACTTTAAAAATGAGTTTTGAAAAGTCTCCACTTGGTGCAATGCAAGCTGAGCTGGTACAATTATCCTGAGTGAGCAAACAAACAAATCAAGCAGTGCTTGTGACAGTTTATTCCTGGAGAGGGCCAGGGGAGCTGCCTGCTTTGTCAGACTGCAGCAGTGCTGGATCATGGGAGGCTTTGGGGCTTTTCTTCCCTTTGACAGAAATTCTGTGAACACTCTGGAGCTGGGGTGGAATCACCCTTCTTCCCATGGAAGGCTGAATTTATTGATGCTTGTCCCACAAACAGGAGAAGTTGTTGAGGCACAAAGSAGATTTATGTGAAAATTCTCGTTGCAATGATGTTGAGGCCACAGGAATCTATTCTGGATTGACAGGGATAAAACACTTATGACTATTGCCTTTGTYAGAACAAATATTAGCAGAGGTTAAAGGCAAAAGAGTGTAATTCAACCACATCTATCCTGTGTGCAAGCCATTTAAATTCAATCTTTATTTTCTCTGAATGTTTTGAACTTTGTATTTTTGACTGCATGGAAAGTGCCCCTTTAGGATTTAGAACGAAGCTGCAGGAGAAAAAAAAATGGTCCATTGTTAAATCTTCAAAGAAAAAGATTCAGGGATAAAAGTAAAATTGAAATACAGAAGATTTTTTTTAAAGTTATTTAATGTTTCAAAATGTGGCTCTGGCCTCTGCCTACTGGCCAGTTTCAAGTTTACTGTCTAAGAACTGGAATTTCAAAGGTGGTTTGGAAATGCCTTTTCCCCTGCCTTAGGTAATGTGAGGGCATATGGCCCTTTAGTCTGAACACGTGGCACTAAAAATACACATGTGGGGAGTGCTTTGTTTCAGAGYCACTTTTTTCCTTTCATTTGTTTCTGAAATCAAAGTTTTTGTATTCTTGAAAAGAACGAGCCCGTGTAATGTCATGCTTTGAAATGCTGTTCTCCTGACATTATAAGACCATGAAAGGGAGAACTTTGACTAACTCTATTATTCCCACACCTTAAAGACATTGTCAAGTTTGMTAAGCTCTAGATATGACCCACCTAGTTTTGTTTCTTTTACCTCTTATTCTGTTAYAAAACTTACTTTTTTCTACATACAGTGCTTCAAAGCTTGCTTTTCTTCATAAAATTAAACAAAAATCCAGAAACATACATTTCAAGTGACTTTTCTGTAATTCAGATCAATGYAGGCAGGTGATTGAAGCATGCAAACTTTATTTGAACTGACTAGTGCTTCTCAAACAATGAGCAAAACTGGTTTGGAATTAGTTATGTCTTTTGATGTGTGGGTACAGTGCTGATCAAAGTGSCTGATAGCCATTCATGTGAATCCCTGGGCAGGCTTTGTCCCCATTAAAAATCTATCCCCCCCCTCCTTTTCAAGTGAAAATAATTTTAACTTGACCCCTTTAGCACACAGACTTAAATCCCCAAATTGAGTTACKTACTTTTGTTTTAAATCTGAGTGCCTCCATCTAACACAACTAAATCCCTAATGCTTTAATTACCTGTAATGATCTCCTTCACAAATGTTCTGCTTCTTATGGCCCAGAAAATGGTCTTATTGAAAGCCAGGCACCACCTTTGGGCATAATAAARTCACTGTGATWKATATATATATRTATATRTATATRTATRTRTRTAKGTATRKRTRTAKGTATACACAAACAAGCATTGCTGCTCAATAGGTTCTGCAACTGTGAAAGATAATAATTTTTAGTTCATTCCATTTTCATTTTTATCTAAATATCTAACTGAAAGTGCACTTCAGATCCTGAAATTTAGCTTGATCCACTTCAGTGAATAACTGTGTACAGCTGGAAAATTGGCTTTTATGATCACAAAGTTTTAAAAGATCCATTTTGCTCATAATTGCTATATATTGAAAATTAACTTTGAAAACTTAATGTGATTAAAAAAACTCCTGACCTCAGTAAAGTCTATTTTGTGCCTAACAGGAAACACCCAAGGCTTTGCTTTGAAGTCCCTGAAACTCAAAGATCAGAATGAATCTAAAACACCCAGAGCCCTGCATAACTACAATTATTACCTCAGTGTCTGTGGTAACTCGAGTTCCTGGTTGAATAAGTATTAGATCAATGGYGAGCAAACTCTGCATTTCTGTAAAAAAGGGCATATAGGCCAATCCATGGAATATTCCTTTCCCACTGCCTTCTTGAATTGACAGCCAAGAGAGAATTTGAGTGCAATTTGCCTCATTTTTGGGGGGAGAACATGAATGTGTTGGGTCTTTAAAACAAAAAAGAAATAAATCCTGCCAGAGGGATGTGGATTAGAGAGTTGTAACAGATAGGCAGACAATTGAGAAATTAATCTCATTTCATAAGTTACAGATTCAGTCCCAGATTGGAGGGAGCCTTACCACGAAGTTCAGTGATGAATGTGGAAAAAGTAGAAGCAATCTTCTTTGGTTCTACTATCTRAAACAAAATTGAAGTGACATTTTTCAAATGAGAATACATTGTCTGCTGCTTTGTCTGSTTCTTTCATTTCAGCTTTGTTAGATCTTTTGTTTCTTTGATGCTCAGAATATTGCACCATTTGGCTCTAAAACCTACATTAGAGGAGCATTAATTAAAGGCAGACACAGTGCAACGGAGACACTGTTAAAATTATGCTTGAAGGTACAATGTAATTAATTTTGTACAAGTGAAACATAAAAGAGAGAATGAAACCGGAGGAAATAGCAGCATATCCTCACAAAATGATAATGAGAAATACAATTGCAAATCAGACAAAATGTGAAAGGACATATGGAATAATTAGGTTTCAAGAAAGAAATCAAAACAAAGGGTAACCTGTTAATTGTTCTTGAAAATTAAGGAAAGAATAGAATGTTCAGGGTTCTTGGGGTTTGTTTTGGGGTGCTTTTCTGAGAGGTGTGAGGTTGACATTAAGTACCTGTCAGTGAGATGAGGTTGTACATTTTATATCATGATTTCCTGACAGGTGTGTAAAGAACTGAGTGCAGTGCTTCACTTTGGAGTGACTTTTCTGTCAGAAGTTATCTAAGAAGATAAAGGGACCTGGGTTATGGTSCCCAGGTTGAAAATGAGGGCACATGACATAATTAACTCTAATTCTATCTGTATAGCAGGAAAAAAAAGGCTTTAGGAAACTGTTTTATTTTAATTGGCCATTTTAGGTAACAAACTTCTGCAGTTCTTGTCAGAACCCTTGTGATTCACCCTCAGTTCTGAGTGTTCTTGAGTAAAGCACTTGAAAAGATCAAAAACGTGGCTTGAACATTTATCCTGTTCTCCAGAGTTTAAGTGAAGCCCAAGGTTTCCACAGGTCTGTGGTGGCAGTCTTTGAAGAGGCAACATGAAACAGRATGAACGTTTATCATGTGTTTAAAGATCTCTGCTGCATGTGGTGAACTCCTGGTGCTGGCTGGGGTTGCAGAATTGTTGGGTTCCTTTGGAGCTGTAGTTCCAGTTGGGTGGGAACTGTGTTGGGATAATCACTGGCTGTGGGAGGATGGCACCACTTGAGTTTTAGTGGGACCAGATTTCCAGGTACCAAATCCTTTGTTTTCTTTTGGTTAKGGGTTAAAGAAAATCAGCAGAAATGTCAGCAAACTGTTCCACACAGCCTTTGTGTGGTGTCATTGTGTCACTCAACATCCAGGCTGCTGTCATCTGGGACAAATCAAACAGGAATTCTCCTGGCAAGAACTGCAGTGTTTTCACTGCTGACAAACTTACTTGATGAGGGAAAAATCCTGAAGSTTCTTTTAAAACATGATGCAATTTYAGATATATYATCCATCTYTGGATTATAACTTCTTGCAGATTTGAAAACTTTCCTAAATGTGATAACTACTTAACTAGATCCTAGTAGGTGAGTTTTTCAATTTTAAGTTAGAATTCCATTTGTTCACTGTCTGGATAAGTCAGTTTATTCCTGTCTTCCAATYCATCAGAACCAAAATGAGAAATGGCCGGTGAAAAGGTGAGGCTCAGCCAAAGCCCAGTGCAGTCCTCCAGCTGTGGGTTAGAAAGTTCAGGCTGTTTTCTCCAAAGCAGGAGTTGAATTTCAGCATTCCCAAGTGATCCTGAAGTCCTCTTGCAGGAACAAGATCATTAATTGCCAACAACCTGAAAATATGCACAGAAGAACTTGATCCCGTAACAAAACTATTGATTGGCCTTCCTCCACTTCTAAAGCTTTCTTAATTAGTCACAAACTCCTGAGCTGGAAAGCTGTGTAATTCATGGCATTACAACACCTCCTCTGTTGTGTGCACTTTGTCATCCACTGGGATTTTCAAGAGTTTGAAATAAATCCCTATTTTAGTATTATATAGCACAGAGCAATAAAGTTGTTTCAAATATTTTACTTAAAGGTGATGTGTTTTGCAGTAATTTSAAGGACAAGATAGGTTTCAAAACAAAGTATGTTTTAAGGTAAAATACATTGAACTGTTTCTGGTGTATACAATTATATTGATCAGTCCATACTTTTTTTCACTGAAATGTCACACCATGTAATTTCAAAATCAAGCTATAGAGAAAATTGCTTTTTTTTTTTTTGGCCTCTATGGCAAAACTTTTAACTATTAAAATACAAAAAATATCTGATGGAGAAGCCTTATGAAGCAGGGTGTACAGTCAGATTGTGAAGATCCTTGATGTCACAGGTTGTCTCCTTTGTCAAAATTTGCACAAAATAGAAGGAATACAGGAACTTCYAAAGGGCAGAGATTGCTCAGTCATTAATTTTTACAGCAATTTTAGGGACAACTCATTTAACTGAAGTTTAAGYTTTATTTCCATGTCATGACTTTGTAAATTGACTTGCAGTAAACACCAATGTGTTGCTGGGCAGTCATTTTTATTAAAAAACACCTTTTACAGYTGTTGATTACACCCAGTAAATTTTTCCATGTCAGAAGCCTGACCTTCCAAGATAATGTATTCTTTACAGTTTATTTCTACAAATATGCTCCTGTTGTKTTGCTAAAACAGATGTAAGAAATTGATTTCCTGACTCACTTCAGCTTACAGGGTTTTTAAGACCAGTTTTTGTCTCTACCAATTAATCTTTGCAATTTTTTTTCTCTGCTACGTGAATGCTCAGAGAATGCTCAGAGAATTTTGATAACAAGAAGCTCTAATTCGTTGCTTCATGAAAGGGCCTTTTAATCTGTTCTGTTTTACACCATTTCCCTGAAGAAACCYGCTGAATTTCAAAGCAGGTGTCTTTTAAAGACTTACAGATAATATTTTGAAAGGTAAGTRTATTTTGCTACTATTAGTGAACAGGGGAATATCTTTTCCTGATATAAAAAAAAAAAAAAAAGCTGCTCTGAGTGCTGCACTAAGAATCATGAAAGACCTCTGGTGACTTTAGAGCCTCCTTTGCATAGCACAGAGTTAAATTCTGCCCCTCAGAATATTTGAGTGATGCCTTTACTACCTAATGGTGCTTTGTTGTGATTAARCTTGGGAACTGTTTACACTCCTTCTGCATGCAAAAAACCCCAGGTATTTCCTCATCTAACAAACCCATAATGTTTTGAAAGCCTCCTCTAGTGTGGAACTTTGAAGTAGATGAGTGATTTTTGTTGTACCTTGTAGTTTTAGCTTCTAGCTCGTGTAATTAATCTTCTCCTGTTTTGGCAGCCTCACAGTGAAGGTTTTGCTAGAGAAGAATTTCCCAAGCAGATTTACTTTGGAAATAAGAGTAAAAATGTAACTGCAGAAAATGCATTTTCATGGATTCTCGGGGGAAATGGGGTGCTTGGGATGTTTGCTAACAGAAGTCCAGTGATGAGGGCAATGAAAGATGCAGGTGATGGTGCTGTGTTTATCCTGACCCAACACACCATGCCCTGCTGCTAAAGAAATTGTGTGAGGTTTTTTAGAACACCTACAACGAGAATTTTTGTTCATGCTCTTAAATTAACACCAAAAAAAGTACCAAGAGTGCTAAAAAGAGTGCTAAGCAAGCAGCAACATTACTGCTGAGTAATTCCCTCACTGCAGCAGGTTCCTGAGGCAGCACCAGTGAGGAAGGTGCAGCAAACACAGCACTCAAAATTTACTGTGCTCTGAGCTCGRCTGAATTTCTCACTTCATTCAAAGAAGTGTGCTTCACAGAACTCAGAGCTGTGTCTTCAACCACCCTTGCAGCTTGTTTCAAATTAGGTTGTGGTTCTGGCCACCTGTCATTRCACTGCCAGCTACTATTAAACCATCAAAGCAGTGTTTTAGTTGCTTTGATGTAGTCTGGAATTGTATCTGCTGCTGAATGATGATGAGATTAAATGTTACAAATGTATCCAAAGGGAATAGAAGCTCTAGTCTAATCTTAGATCCACTACCATTTAATTTTAAGTGTTTCCTTATATTTCTATTCTTTCTGAGGCATTCTTTTGTATTTATAGATGCTGGTACAGCAGAAACAGCCTCTTGGAATAGCATTAAAATGCTGCCATTAACAGAGTCTGTGKTATTAATGTGGTGTTTCATACATCACAACCTCAGAAAGGTCTAGAAAATGGATAGTGGAAATGCCATTTCCCCTTTTTAAATGACATTCCATTTTAATAGATATGGGGAAAAGTACTGCAGGAAAATGAAGTTCTTTTGTTGTGGTTTGGTGGAGAAGTCTGGCTTCTGCTTGAGATATGTTGGCTGTCTTCCTGCCAGGCCTGGTCAGACAGTTCATATTTGTGTGGTGCCTGGGCTTGGCCCCAAGCCTTCATTTTATCTCTTGACAAAGTTCTGGTGCCTTTTTGCCCAGCTTGTGTCAGATTCCCTGGAGGATGCACCTGCAGGGCTTCCTGSAAAGGATGGAGAGTCTGACACTCAGACCCTCCACAGAACAGRTAAGATAAGCATGTCTGAGAAAAAGGACCAAATGTCAGCTGTGCCTCAGGTTTCTGCTGCAGGATGGCAACAGCAGAGCCCTGGGACCCCCTCCCAGGGCTCCCACACTCAGGRCAAGTGGAATTCTGTCTTTGACACAGCCCTGGAGAGCATCTCCAAGTGTACAAAGATCTAATGTCACTGTTCTGGGCCCCCCTCCTCACCACCAAAACCAAAACCAGGGTTTACAAATCAGCTTTCACAGTATTAATTAATTCATTTTAGCTGTTCCAGAATTGGTTTGCAACTAAACAAATAAAACCCAAATCCTACCAGATTGTGCATTTAATATCTGAGAATGTGTCCAGACCCTGACCATGATCTTATAGTTGGTGTTGCCAGAAAATATCATTCAAAGCTGGCAGCTCCTTTTGGGAGTGCTCCCTGTATTCAGGTTAATGGAAGGATTTTGGGAGTGCTACCTGCACCCAGGTTAATGGAAGGATTTTGGGAGTGTTACCTGTATCCAGGTCAATGGAAGGATTTTGGGAATGTTACCTGTATCCAGGTCAATGGAAGGATTTTGGGAGTGCTACCTGTATCCAGGTCAATGGAAGGATTTTGGGAGTGCTACCTGTATCCAGGTCAATGGAAGGATTTTGGGAGTGTTACCTGTGTTCAGGTTAATGGAAGGAAGACAGCCATGAGTGCCTAATGCTGGACTTTGCTTTTAGCAACAAGTCATTCTGAGCTCAGAGCCTGCAAACATCTGGCTTTTTGTTGGAGGAGGAATTAATGTTGTATGATTACAGGAGGGCAAAGATCCAAAGAGAAAAAGAGAGAAGGAAAATATTACTGTAATGAAATGTCTGATGCTCTATGATGCATTTCCTTTTGCATAAGCAAGAACCTTTTTAAGCTCAGTTTTGTGTTTCAGTTTTTCTGATTTTTAGCAAATTGCAATAACACAAGAAAGGTTAATTACAGGCCTCAAATGAAGGTTGTTTTTATTAGTAGAAGTGTAGAAAAGACAAATACATTTTTCTCTGATTGTCTTCTGGCTGGTTGCAATGAAATGTAGCCATGGGGTTATTTCTGTGTGTGGACTTTTTCATTTTATTTTCTATAGCAAGAGTCAAGTGTGCTTCARATCAGCCTTCCAAGCAGAACATCTACATAATGTTTGGCAAGTGGAAACTTTTTAATTGTGGTGGGTCAAGGAAATCTTTGAGAATGGTACATGAATGGAGCTCTGCAATTCATGCTGTGGTTGTCCAGGTGAGTTCCTGTCCATTGAAAATGGTTCAAGTTGTGAAAAATGAAGAATTTCCATTGACATCAGCACAAATTAACTGTTCCTGATCCAGCACAGTCCAAAGCAGTGTGGATGTGATTTTTAGGGCTGGATAAAAATCACATCCAGACTTTCATAGAAGCAATCTGGGTGTGCCTTTATGAAAGGTTTTCAGTGCCTGATTCATGTGTGAGCAGAGCTTTAGGGAAGCCCTACCTTTGTTTTGTAGAACTATGTGGGAACTGAAACTGTACAGTTGCATTTGCTTTTGAAGAAGAAGCAAACTTCAATTAAAATGTGTGTTATTGAAAAAAAAAAATGGCAGAACCTCATCCCAATTACATATTTGAAAGAGAGATGTGCATTTAAAGTAGTTAAAASTTCTGATTTGAGATATTGAAACAAATTATCTCACATTTCTCTACATAAAATTGCCATTGAATTTCTTTTCTTTAYWRTAAAGATAACTRAATTRTAGAAGGAAACTTGCCCTTATCTTTAYATTACCTAGAGGTTACAAGAAATATGAAATTATAGAGAATAAGTTTTTCTGCAAAGATTTGAGGATAAGTGTTAACTGCTGCTACTGCCTTTCCTCAGTGAGACGTTTTAGTGTGTTAATTATGCAAAGGATAATGATGGTTTCCAATTCCCTGGGGCAGATTTGCACTCTGCACTGGTAACTGATCCTGTGTAAGAGCATCAAAACCCCAGCTCTGAGGACATCACCACCAGCACAGTGAAAGGAATGACAAATAAATTGTGTTGTCCTTGAATTAAAGTGRAATGATGCCTTTCTGCACGTAGGGTAAGTTTGGCAGAGCCACTGCTGGCAATTGCTGCATGTACACATCAAATATTTCCTAAATGCTTAAGTATTGGGAGAAGAGAAAGGACCTACTAGTGACTGATTTGTTTTCACAGAGATTTCTGTCTGGAGGAAGCAGCCGGTTCAGCTGTGGCAAAGTTGTTATTTATTTCACCAGCCACAGTGGGGCCAGTGTTGCTGCCCAAACTTTGGAGTTACATCCCAAAACACAGCATCCCCTGAGCTCACCCACCCTGCACTATGGCTTTGTTTTCTGGCTGCTGYCTCATGGCCAGGTGGATGTTTTTTCACCTGTGTCTGCAGAATGAGTTAATTCATAAGGAAGGGAACAGGCTCAGTAGCAGTAATCCAGTGGGATTTTAGTATTTATGTAATTTGCAGGAGGGAAAGTAAAAATAATAGTTCATTATTTTGAGCAGGGATAAAAGGTCTCCTTAATGAGAACTTAGAGGAGTGTTGGTTTCCTTCACTGCATTTACTTTTCCTGCATAAATCTTCCAGCCACTGCTGAAAATGAGGATGTCTGCTACCTGTATTTTAAAGTAACACAAAGATTCATTGCTTTCTTCTCCTCATTTTCACAAAAGAAAGGGGTTTCTTTGTGGTTTTTTTTTTTTTCACCAGTTGAATGCCATCACAATGTAGATAGTTCCAGTGTCCTTCACTTCAGCAGCAGAGCACAGCCTTGAACAGAATGTTTTCCCTCAGCAAAGCCTGACAAGTGCTGGACTGAAGTGGACGTTTTCTCTCCCTGCAGAAATCTTCTGTTGTGCCCATCTGTGTTTTAAAAGTGTAAACACTCCTTGGTGGGCCATGACCTTGCCTGGATGATTCTTTTCTACAGCAAACAGTGAATGTGTGGCACAATAGAAATAATGGTATTTAAAGGCTCCAGGATTGGCTGCTGTGGAGGCAGGAGAGAGCCCTGGCTCAGAGCCATGGGAATGTGAGGAGATTCACACTGTCCTGCTCTCCCAGTGATGTCAGACCTCCTCCTTACCCATCATCACATCCAATTCCAGCTGTCARGGGAAAATGTGTTCTGTGGTGGCAGTGGAGCAGTCTGTGAGTGATGCATGGGCTCAGTGCTGAGCTTCCTCACCCTGCTCTGGGATAATGTGGGGTTCTTCRTTTGATGTGATCTCTGCTATGAAATATGTTTCATTTTCTCCCTTTGGATGGGAAAGACGTTTGAAAAGAAAAGGCCCAAGTAGCTGGGCTTTAGTGGGTCTGTCACTGAGTTCATCAGACTGAATTCATCAAACTGTAGGAAAGCTAAAAATACTAAGAACAGCCTTCTAAAACCAGCAAATCTAAAGTTATTAATCAAWAATGAGAGGAAGAAATGGCTTATTATCCAAAAACAGTGAAAATATGCATAGACTAGGCTTTAAAAAGAAACTTGTGTTAGCTGAGAGTAAGAAAAATGGGTTTATTTTAAGCATGGTAATGAACAGAAAAGTAACTATAAAAATGACAGCTTGGTGTCTTGTACTTACTCCCTCCCCATGACCCTCACAGCAGATCTATAGGATTTACAAGTTMAGAATTGTTTGACAGTTGTACAAACTGAAATATTCATCTAAAAGTCAAGGTATTTCATATTTGGATTGATGGGACAAGTGAAAAGTGATTTGTGTCAGTTTTCCAGTTTGCTGTGGCAGAAGAGGCTGGGGTTTTTTTTTTTCTTTATTATATCCACAAGGTTAGAAAAGACTGTAAAACCTAGGTTTTGTAGCCACTAAAACTGAAAGTAAGAGCCAGGTAGATGAGACCAATTTTAATTCCCTCACAGAGCAAAATACAAACCAAATGTGCAACTGAACCAATTTGATTTGTTCATAAATCTGCTAAGATCTTGTGTTTGGGGTTTTGTTGTTTTCTTTGTGGGTATGGGAGATGGTAAACAAAAAATCCTTAAAAAAAAGCTAAAAAGTCAGAAGATTCAAGTTTTGGAGACCCAGTTCCTAGAGATTTTGATCCTTGTTTCTGCAGGAGGGCCAAAGCCTGCAAGTCTCCAGCTGCACTGCAATCATTGTCAAACCAGTCAAGCTTTTTACCTCTGYCTCATTCCAGACATTTTTACCACCTTGCATGTTATAAACAGTTCTTTTTTGTTCTCTGAAACCTTAGATTATAAATAGCAATGCTCAGCACTTTTGGTTCAGAGTAAATTGTTGGGGGAGAAAGATTCAGARCAATTTTAATCATATTGTCAAACCCAGAATAAGCTAATGTATCAAGTTGAGAGTTTTTTCCAGTTTTATGACATAATTACTTGTGTATTAGGCCCACAATGAAAAAAATAGCTCTGCAAGAGCAATGTTTTTAAAACTTTATTAGTAGTGTTTGCCTTAAGATAAAATGAGTAATTACCAGCCCATTAAATAGTGACAGGTAACCAGTTACAAGAAAGACATTGTCAAGTTATTTCACCAAAGTAAAATCAATCTTTCACTGTTATGCTTAATTAAGGTAATTCCAGCTTGGCTCTGATGTAAAACTCAGTTGGAATTCATGAAAAATAAGCCTTGAAATGATGGAATACTGSTGTATTGTGCAGCACTCTGCAATTAAAGAGTTAAGAGTTTATGGTCATAATGAGATGGAAGGCATCAGACACCAAAYATTTCTGAAATTCCCATTTATTTAGGACCTAGGTAGATTTTTAGRTTGCTTGCAGGAGTGGATKGATGTCTGAGGGCTGCCAGATTCTAAGCTTGTCACAATCTGGTTGGGATCAGCCAGGATCAGATTGTGAGTGGGTTTCTTTGATCCTGAAGGAACTGGAGACTGGGAGTGAGCTGCCACTGACAGGTGACACAGCATCACTGACAGGGGGTCACTGAGAGCACCTGCAGCTTCCAAACTGCTGGAAATGTCACTTTGTGATGGGAATAACAAGACTCCAGGATTCCCTGTGAGTGCCCTAAAGTCTCATTTTCAGCACCTGCCACAAATGTAAACTATTTCAAAGTGAAGCAGAATTAATTCATGGCTGAGTTACTGCAGGTGTGAAGATGCAGCCTGWGTCTCTTCCACTGGAAGTGTCTTCTTTATTTCTTGCCCTGAATTAGTTCCATCTTTGAAGTGTCTTATAGTGCCTAAAAGAATAAACAAATAAACATCATCTCATTCTTAAATGCTGGGAAAATAAATATTATCATGATAAAATTCCTTTAAAACCTAGTGCAATGATTTTTATGTAGATCACCTGTTGCCTGCCCTTGTGTGGAAGGATCAGGGAATTCATTGGATTAATTGGATGGRGGGATGATTTCWTGCAATGCTTGGGGAACTCTTTCAACCCCACCCAGCCTGCAAGGTGCAGGAGAGGGCTCTGCCAGGGAATTGTGGCACAGCAGCTGAATGAGATTTGGAGCTTGTTGAAGGATTTCCATGAATATTGGGGATTCCTGGATGCAGAACATGTTACCCACTGTGTCTGCAGAGATTTCATGACTTGTTGGAGTCAGTAGAAGAGCTGCATGTGCAATCTCAAAGAGGATTTTTTTCCTCATGGGAAAAGAGTAGTTGCACTGGACTTGAGTGGATCAGTGAATAGATAAATGCAGGAATCACTGTTTGCAGGACACCAAAGCAGTATCACTCAAAAGGTTTGTGTAGGATTGTCTKTTTCTAACATAGGCTCAGTCATCCTCTTTCTCAATATATTGGGTGTACAGGAAAAARACATTTAAATATTTTGGGGTTTGGCAGCCAGTTTGACTCTGCCAAGACTTTCCCATCAGTGTACTTTCCATTATTATTACCTTGCAGGTTAACTAATGTAATTAACATAGTGCACAGCCCATGATCTTCACTGCAGCTAATCAACAATTTTGGGTTTATATGCAAAAGCATTTTTTAGTTATTTTGTCTTTGCTTCTCCCCCAGCCCTGGTGATTCTGATGTGCTTTTTGTTGCAGCACAWTTTTAAGCACGTGCCTTCATTCTGTTGTTTCCACAGCACCACCTTCAGCAGATGCAGCAGGTCTTCTGTGATGTAAAATACATCACTGCTSGGAAGCTTTCTCTTCAAAATAATTRCATTCCTGGGTAATTGTTTATTTTCAGAGACTGTTCCATATTGTGTCTGCTCTCCCCCAATCTAATTTTATTTTGATGGACTGGAATATCAGCTGTGCTGTTCTCCAGCCTGAAGTTAATGTATTCATTAGTTATAATTGCTTCCAGTGTGTCCTCACCAATCTTAGTCTTCTGCTTACTTAATGGTTCTGATTGGATGTTCAACACTTTTATCTGGGTTAATTTACTATTCATAGTACAATGATGGATTATTCATTTTGTTACCCAGATTACAACTGTAAATGGAGTTATACATCATCAATGAGAGCACCACAGAAMCATTTAGCTAAAAAATGCCTCCCAGTTATCTTGAAGCAGCAAAGATTGTCACATAAAAACTTTGTGGCTGGCAGTGCTTCCTGCCCAAAGATGGCTGAATTCATTAGCCTGCTATGAATTGCTATAAAATTCTGTAAATGCTGCTTTTAAACACTGCTTTATGTGCTGAAGTGTGCATGTGTGTGTGTGAATTATCTTGAGGGAAACTTAATAAAATGTAAACCAAAATCAGCTGGAGATCAGAGTTTGTAAAGGGCAGTGGACTGGAGCTTTGAACTCTCGAGCTCTGTTCAATACTTTGGTAGATTTAAGGAGGTGGAAATAGGTTTTATAAATTTAAGGAGGTTTTATAAAACCTTTTTATTGGAGCCACAGAAAACAAAGCAGCCCCAGTCTCATCTCTCTTGCCATGAACATMACAACAGAGCTGGTGACTGATCTAGAGAAGGAATGGATTGGATTTGTTCTGGGCTGGTCTGTGCCTCCCCAGGGCTGTTTTGGAGAGATGAATTTTCACTGAGTCCAAATGAAGTGAACAGTGTCTGTTGATGGGATATTTAGATAGACCAAAAGACAAAGTTGAAGTACACAGCATGCATGAAGCCTCTACAGGACTTCAGTAGATGCATCTTAAATTCATCCCTGSTCTCATGTTCTAAAAACATGGGAAAATCAGACCTCATGCCCACAGAAAATTAAAGATTCCTGTTTTTCTGTGAGCTCACTTTCCATCTTAATTTTAAACATAACCAGTATTTAAGGAAGGTAATAGCTCTATATATTTGTAGTTCTCAACTTCTTGGGGTGCTACTTGAGATGCACTTTATGATAAATGTATGAAATAACCATACTGACTAATCATGGCAATTYGGAAAATATCTCACAGGAAAAGAATATTCCATCATTAAAAAATTCTTGCCTCTCTGCTCATGTAATACTGCGGTCATTTTGGCTGGAAGAATATGGAGGAGTTGCTGAAGTTACAGAAACAGAAAAACTTTTCAAAATCAGGAAATCAGCACTAATGCAGAAAAGATCTCYCTGTGCCAATCAATATTTCTTGGGTTCAGACTCTTGAACATGAAATATTGATTAAAAGCATTTCCCCTAAAAACTGGGGCTAGAAAATGGAAGAATTTTATATCCCAGGATCCAAATTCAAAAACTGTGAGACAAAGCAGCTCTAAGGAAAGTTATCTTTTAATTAATAATTCTGAATAAAAAGTTATRTTTTACATCTTGGTGGCTCAKTGCATCACCATTCTCTACCAGAAAACCCCAATGTATTAAATCTTCCAAATAATTCCTAAATGTTAGCAGGAAAATAGTGCTCTGAAAATGAATATTTTCATTTAATGAGTGTGAAACACTTTTTCAGCTCTTTGGGTACATAGGCAGAAGATGACTTGGATTCCTCCCTTCTGTAAATATCTGAGCACACCCCTTGCAGAACAGAGACATCCCATCCTACTGATGGAGGAGATCAAACCAAATGATCCCTGTGGTTTCTCAGCCCTGTGACAGGATGAACTAAGGATTGCTAAGGACATCAKGGAGGGATTGAGAATTTGAATGTCTGGTGCCAAGCACAATTTTACTGGAGGATGTGAATTACAGATATGTTTATGCATGTCCAGGATGAGAGCCCAGATAAGCAGAATTCTGTYACCACAGAAGCTACTTCTACTTTTTAGTAATCTGTGTTCTGAGAAAGAAACACTCAGATTCTGCTCAGAACATCTTTAAAAAAAAAAGTCTAAAACTCAATTACTTGGGTTTGGCRACCTTACAAAAAGGAAACAGCCCCTGATTAACTGATGAGGAAATAAACAGCAGCAGTGTAATGTGACCTTTAAAGAGCAGCTCATGARAATCTTTTCAAACATTTCTGCTTAAAGAATGTGTCAGGACCATGCTTTCTGTGGTTGTTCTCCTCACTCTGAGCTGCTGCTTCTCTGGCACTGTGGCATTTGGGGTTTGTGCCATGGATTCCCTGCAGCTCTGATGTTCCAGGGGCTGTGTACCCAAACATGGACTGAGATTGCAGTTACAGGGGTGCTGCCACTCTGAGGGACATTGTGGGATCCCTGGCTTTTTTTTTAAATGAAATTTTATTGATGTGGTTATTTACCTCATGAAATATGCAATGTTCTCTTCAGTTCTTAATTTGTTGTATTCAATAATTTATTAAGAGTAAGTGGTCACATTAATGGACATGTCAAAGGAGGGCTAAGATCAGACCCAGAAGTTCTGATCAATTTTCAGATCACATCTTTCCCTATTATCTTCTTAATAACAAAAACGATATTAATAATTTATGGTGGAGTTCAGCCACAGTTCTTAAACACAGGTGTGCAGAAGGAAGCTGAAAATCACTTTGAATTCTTGTGTTCTGAAGGGTTGGGATGTGGATCTGTGAATGTAATCAAAGTAGAAGTACTAGCAAATATTTTGACATAATTTTTTATTTATTATTTGGCAAATTGCTATACATTAAATCTGGCTTCTTAGGTAGGGCATGACAGAACATTAAAATGGAAGTTGTCATTTAAAAGTGGTTTATCAGAATTCAAATGTGATATATAACCAGTTCCACATTCAAGTAAGAACTTTCTTACTTTGTTWACTCTCAACTATGAAGTAAATGAAACTTTTTTTCCCTTTAACAGTAAATTAATTTTCCCATTTTAATTGGATAATCTGCAAGCTTTTTCTATATTAAAAAGAGGAAAAGTATAGACCCCTCAGATTTTGAACACACCATTAAAAACTTGCCCTTTTCTTGTCACTTTTCTATTAAAAGGCAGTTGAATCCTGTAGAATCTCTTTTCCATAACACCATGAYTGTAGTTATTTGCTCTCAGTCACTGCACCCCTCCATCCTCTGCTCCTGGGCTGYTCCTCTGAAGGGATGCTGACAGTCAATACTTTCCTATCAGAACTCCAGAAGCACCCAAAACCTCAGGAATTATTTAAAACCTCCAAAGGTGCAGCCACCTGTGCTCCCTTTCCTTCTCTTTGTTCACACAGAAACAGGTGACTCCAAAAAACTGACCCAGRTCTGAAATGCAGACAGGTCCTTCCCTGAATTTGCATTTGGGAATAACATTTTTGGTAGAKGAAATTTAATTCAATTCAAATTACYATCTCACAGATTCCCTTTCTCAAATCAATTTTCTTTTTCATGCTGGAAAAGGAYCCAAAAGCTCCTTATCTCCCTGTATGTTGCTTTTTCTTCTCCCCAAGAAAAAAAATCCTTATGTGGCCAGTACAAAGAGAATTGTTTATGCTTGTCTGAGTGAATGCCAAGAAGAAAAGAACCAGAAAACAAAGACTAAACCCTTCTTGAATTTGTTACTTTAATTTTCTGACAGTCTGTCACACTGAAGCAGAAAAAACCTTAAAAATTCAGTTTATATATTTCCTTTAAAACTATTTGGGAAGCTGAGTGTGCACCAGCCTTTGAAGAGACTATAATCTAGGTTGAAAGCATAAGAGGAGGCACATTAGAAACTTTCTTCTTCCTTTTGTTTTCTCTTCAAAATTGAATGGGACAAATCATCACAGTTCTGTTCTCTCAGAAGCCAYTGAGCATCTGCCACCAGATGAGGATTGTCAGCCTTTGTGCCTGTGCTGCAGAACTGGGGCACAGTGATCACTGCTCCTCCCTGACAACACTGCTCATCTGAACTCAGCTTCCCCCCAAATCTTCTGGCCCTCCTTCATCCACCCTCCCCAGCTTCATTCCTACTCTTTCCTAGATCCTACTTCTTGTAAGACTTTTTTTTTTCACTGTTTTGACGAAAAAAAAAAAAATGTAGGATTTTTTAAAAGACATTTCTTCCACTGTTGCTTACATTTTTGGGTCTTTTGCTTCCACCTGGAAATTGGGTTTATACTGTCAGCAGCTGCTTGTCTCTGCTTCAAAACTTCAGCCAGGCTTCAAAACTTCTCAGCTGTTTATCAATTATTTCTAAAGGAGATGAACAAATGTTCTAAAAACAAATATAAACCCATGGTTTCATTTTGGCTGAGTGACACACAATTATTCACCATCCCTTGCGCTCCAGCTATATATTATATACCATGTGAGAGATGTGTGTGCTGGTTTATGTAGTGCATGGACCTCACCATTGTTATCCTGCATCAATTATTATAAATATAATTATAATAATATATAAATATATAATTATAAATAGGTAGTCAAATAATAACAATATCCATGGCAAAATAATTCAAAATAAATGTGTAATGGGAGTTATTCAGCCCAAGCAGCCTTTGCTTCATCATGTTCTCAGCACACTGAGACACAGTGGTTAAAAAACTTTGCAAAAAAGGGAAACTTGACGGTGTCCCCAAAAGATTCCTCTYGGAAATGTTGCTCCCTGCAATGAATTTGCAATGAGGCAAATAATTTAGATATCTAGAGCAAGCCTGCTGCAGATACAAGATACAAATATTGAAGTTCTCTGCTATTTCTGTGTTTAATCAAAACACGTTAATTTAAAATATGCATTTCAATCCYAGTCATTTCATATTGTATATATATGTCTGGGTAAAATAAATATAGGTCTAGTATTGTTTAATAAAAGAATAACAAAATGATTCCTGACATAATCACCTTTAAGCTTATCCCTGACCTCATATATTTTAATTATGTATAAGAGCTAGAAGATCACCTGTGCAACAAGGAGCCCTTCATTACCTGTAATTCCTATTTTATAACTTTTTTGTTTGATCTGCTCCAGGATTCATTCCAGAGAAATTCAGCAGAATAAATTATCATCCTCCCCAACCATTTGACTGTAGCTTTGAATATATAATGTATCCACCCATGTATATTATTTATGAAAGATTGATTATTCTTTCATCTCAATATCCCTTTTATGTCAAGAGAATTTCAGRTTTAACACTTTCCTGCCTGGACACGAGGAACTGCTGTCCAAACGTGCTGCTGCATCCCCCATGGGCACATCAAAGCTCACCTGGGGACATCAGCAGGAGCTGCAGTCACACTCCTGACTCACAGGCTGCTGCAGAGAACTCCAGGGGTGGCAGGGGAACAGGTGAATGGGCTTTGTTATCATCCATGCCCTGAATGATGAAACATGCTCCTTTAAAGCTGCATCAACGTGGAATTTTAAATTCAGCTTTTGGCTCTGATTTAGGGCTTTGCTGCACCAGTTTTTTGGCCAGTGAGGGGAGTAGTGGTGAGCTAAAACTGGAAAAAAAAATCTAGGAAAGTGGGTATAAGCATGAAGTGCAGTTATATAATTGGAAGTAATTTGTGTTTGAGTGGATTTGCTGTGTTTGTGTAAATGGAATGAAAATAAATAAAACAGTGGGTTTGTGTTGAGGAAATGCTGCATTTGCTTTCACCCCCAGGTTTTGGTAAAGCTGGGAGCTTKGTGTTTCTCAAGGCCAGAAGGCTCCATCCCCACTGCCCTGCTCTGCTGGCAGTGACAAATCTCACTGCACACAGGGGCAGAGCTCCTCATCAGTGGGGAGAGCTCCTGGGGAGGGCAGCATCCTTCCAGGATGGGCTCCCAAAAGGTGAATTCCATGTGCTTTCTCCTGGTGCAGCTTTCCCRGGGATGCACACAGCTCTCAGCAGCCTGCATCACATGCCAGCTCCTCAGAGAGGACTGTTCCAGTTCCTGATTGATGTAAGGAATTGAACCCAGGATTGCTGAGAATCCAGGAGCACTCTTTGGGTATTACTTGCATTGTTCCATCAGCCAGAATCATCTTCACTGTTCAAACTGCTCAAAGTCCTCCCTTCTGCCCACCCTTTGGCCAGTTTGGATTAACTCCATCTCTTTTTTATGGAGAAGCAGATCCTGAGCAAAAGCCTCTTTGGTGGCAGTGAGATGTGTGACATGGAGAACATGGATGGGTGTTTGGTCACCCAATGCCCCTGGGGTCAGGCACAGTTATTGGTGAATTTTGGGGCTTTCACCAGTACATTTTATACCAAATTTTATCTCCAAGCTGTCCAGCTTGACTGGAAAATGGATGGTTGGGGATGTTTAATCCTGTAACTCCAGGGCTGAGGTCAAGGGGATCATTCACATCCCCACTGCTGCTTCTTACAGTTCATCTCTTCATCCTGCTGGGTGTGTTCATTGGTGTTTTGTCCTGTGATGATCTTTGCAAAACGTGCAGCTGGTTTGATTTTTCATTGCTTTTCTGGCCATCAGTTACCTTCATCCCCTTTTCATCTTTCCTTTCTAATAAAGTTGTACATTTCTGCTTGCACTTTTTGTAGAAATTCTGTTTCCCTGCCCATGCCAGGAGTTGGAACTAGATGATCTTCGAGGTCCCTTCCAAACCATTTTATGATTGAGTTACTTTGGCAAAATAATTGGATTTTTGATCTAAASCCAATGTGAAAAAGATCAAATGAAACGTGGGTTTCCTAAATGATGACTTAAAATCTAAATAATATAGAAGTCATAAGGCAATACATTTTGCAAATGGTGAATTAATACTGTGATTTGAAGATGTGGAATCAAAATMATTTCATGTTCTGCATTTTGAGGAGGGAGGAGATTCTTTTGGTCAAAATAACTCTTGATAGAAAGATTAAAGACTGCTGCAGGTTTTGGTTAGAAATGAATCAAAGTTTCACCTCAACTTGGTTTTGCATTTTATGATAAAAATATGTTGTCAGGTTGTCCAATAAGGTTATCTTTTGAAATGTGTTGCCTAAGCAATAAGTAGAGTAGAAATTATTCAGTCATCACCCTGTCAAGGACTGCATGATTCCCACTGGCATTGGGGAAGATGATGTGCAAACCAAGGCCCTCGTTCTGYAAAGCTTTCACATTCTCCAGTTTATGCACAAAAACAGCCAGCAACTTCCATGGGACTGCAGTGGATATGAAGTGAGTTTGCTGGCTGCTTTCCTGCAAGATGCTGGAGGAAAATTCACTCCCATGAAAGCTCCCTGGGTATTTTAACTCTTGTTGGTTCTAAGAGCAATATTCTTATCAAGGAAAAGATAAATCTGGGCAGTTTGGGAGTCTGGGTGCTCCCCAGCAGCTCAAAGGAACAGGTTTGCTTTCCAAACTTGCCAAGTATTTGTTGGTTGGAAGCTGTTCCTCAGTTTCTGCCTGTTCTCARCCTCTCCTGCACAAAACCAGAGGGCAATACCTGCCAGGAGCATTGGTTTGTCACTGTTCTGCTGCAGAAATCATTCAAAAACATCTGGAATATGAATAACTTCTGTCTCAGGGAGTGCAGCAGTATTGCACTGCAAGGCTGTGATTTACCTTTCACAGCTGAATTGCACCAGGTTCTCTGTAACACTGGGGGATTTCTTGTCCACCAGTCAGATTGAGTTGGATCTAACTTTGTATAGCTCTGGTAGCAAAAAAAGCTTAAAATCCTTTTTATTTTTGGCATTTTGTGTCCCTTTGTTTCTTTATTCCACCAGTCTAGAAAGTTTTGTTCCATTTGTGTGTCCATTCCTCTAATTTCATTTGCTTGGCTTTTTGTTTGGTTTTTGCTGGGTTTTTTCTGAGGGGGCAGAGGGTGAGGGCAAAGATGAAGCAATAATTTGGTGGAGAGGGGGGTTTAAGGCTTTTTGTCCCATTGAAATTTTTGCCTCCTTTTCCAAGAAGAAGAAAATCCCTTTCTTTCTCTCTCTGCAGTGTAATTCTGAGTTTATTTGAAGACATTTTTTTGCAGTGGGCACTGAAGGAAGGCACTGAGTAGTGTGAGTTCATTGAGTCACTGGAGTCACACTCTGCCCAAGTGGCTGGAGGCTGTTTTTGCTGCAGCACAGGGAGATTCTGAGTCTCAGTGTTTGCCAGGGCTGGCTGGGGATCCTGTGCTCAGCAAGCAGTGGATGCTCAGCCCCAGCTCTGCAGGGCTGTGCTCCCATCTGTCACCRTGGCACTGCTCCTGCCCCAGGTGAGATGCCAGCTCCAGCAGGGCTGAAGTGCCAGGGAAAGATTAACTTGGATAGGAGGGCTCAGTTGGGCTGTGAGAGCCCAGTTTTTGTGCAAGATTTGCCCTCTCCAGAGCTGTGTCCTGCAGGAGCTGGGCTTTTCTCCATTTGCTCTGAGCTCCCCTCTCCTCCTGAGGGCTGCTCTGCCCAGCACTCCAAATCAGGGCTGGCCTCAGCCTGCCTCCAACAGCACCCCCAGCTGAAATGTGCCTCATTTGGCTTCAGGGAATGGTTCCCTGTGTTCYAAAAACCAGCCAGGAATGCTGTGGTGCATGATCATATCCCATCCTGTTAATCCTCTGTGTATCACACTGTTTCTCTCACTAAATGATCATTGTCCTTTTCCTTAAACAAACATTGCACTGCTGAGCAGTTAATGGCTCAAAGAGTAAGTTTGTAAGCATTTCTGTAAGTAAAGGGCTTTCTTTTTGTATTTACAGTTAAACTGATGTCATTACTCAAAGGTCCTCGAGCCATTCTAATTGATCCTGCAGCTCTTAAGGTTAGAAGTTCCCTTCTTTCAAAGATATCCATTTTAATAATTTATCTGTTATTCTTCTAGTATACATTTCTTTTTGAACTTATCTTTCAGGGAAAAGGTGGCTAACAATGAGAAATAATGTATTTACAGATTCCTTTATCTGCTGGTTGATAGGGGTTTTTTTCCTGCAGTACTTTTTATTCTTTTGGGGCAAAGTCTGAAGATTTTGTCATTTTGGACCCACTTTAACTAGAGCTTGTCAGCATGATATTTTAGCCATGCTAAAGTTGTGTACCTACAGTTTTAAGGTGGATTTTTGTCTGGATATATTTTGAAGCTGTTAGAATGTTCTCTGCAGTTGTCACAGCCCTGGTGCAGCATTCTGTGGTGTTTTCTCTAGGAACACGAGACTGGCAAATCAGCAAGGTTGGAGTTATTTTATAAAAGGACAGTAGAAAAGATTGGCTGTAGAAATTGCTAGAAACAAAATTGTTCATTGCAGAAGGGAAATGAACTTGCTGCGTGGAAGATTAACTGTCTGTTAACTGCAGCCCAGGAAGGGAGAGCAGACACTTGCTCAGGGTTTGTTAATTTGCAGCAGCTCAGWATCTCTGCCTCCCACTCAGTTAACGTCACTCTGTCTCTTTATTTTATTCTCCTCCAGAGATTTTTTTTTAATTACCTTTTCTTTATTCTCTCAGTTCGAAATTAATGATGGAGTAATTATTAGTTGTAAATCAGAATGGCTGGAGATGAAGAGACCTGTGCTAGAGCTCAGGGCTGGAGCAAACCAAAAGCTTCATCTCCTCCCCACAACATTCCTGGAGGTTTCCAGCTGAGGGAGTTCCCAGTCTCAGGAACATGTTTTTTTGCATAGATGTTATTTCTACACCCTGGGATTAGTTAAACAAACCACAGCAAAGCAAGGATCTTAGCTGAGATGCCAAATGMCAGAGTGCAGTGTTCTACCATGGACCTTGGCATTCATGGATAAATCATAAATTCCAAATGAGTTGGAATATTATGCTCCAGCCATCTACRTGTAGAGTAGGATATATTAATTTGCAGGATTGCTGGAATAGCATTTCATTTCCCACTGTGATTAAATTGGCAAATTCAACACTTAATCCAGTTCCTAGGAGTTTTTTTTTCCTCYATGGYAATTGYARAAATTGTGTTTTTATTTATTCTATYAGAATTTAGTTGCTGGTGGTGAACAATTATGTGACAATGTAGCCTGAACAGAAATTTGAGTGCATGTATTTGGGGTGAGAACATTAATACAGTGAGAAATGCCAAAGGAACGTTGTMACATAAATTATTGAGCAATAATAAATGAAAACCAGGATGAATAACTGAAAGCCTTCTGAGTCAAGGTGATGCTTGCAATAAATATTTTCCCTAAAATCCTTCTCCCTGGGTGGGTAGGATGTGAAAAATCCAGCTCCACAACAGCAGAGCATTTAGAGCATTGGATGKCTGGAATTCTGATAATAAATTGGATTAAAAATCTCTAGGAATTTCAAGGAAAGAGTCCAGAATKGGYCACACTTGATCYCCTCTGTGTGTCTGGTGGGATCTTMCSCAGCATTCTGTCCTAAAATATTTGGAGATCTTCGAAAGAAATTAATTATTACGTATTTTATCTTAGTTTGTTAGTATTTACCTCCCTAAGTATCTCCTCCAAACTGGTCTGGCTGCTAAACTTTAGATTCCAGAGGGCTCCCAGAATATTTGGAGGAGCTGTAGAAAACCAGCAAACCTGGAGTATCATTTCCCTCTAATGACATTTGTGCTGTATATGTGAATCAAAAAGTCAAACAACATATTTCATTTTCATCACAACATGATTTCTGTGCCTGACATTAATACAGGGTCAAATAAACATTGCATGGGAAGGAAATAAATCCAAATTTTGAAGGCTGAAAGGGCAGTCATATTTCTTGAGTGTTCTGAATGTCAGCTCCCTGATAGGAAACGAAATCCATGGCAAGGAGCAGGGACATTTGGAGTTGTCTTTTGTATTCACATCCGAGTTTAATTTCTTTAAATCCTCGGTGTTTCCCGTGCAGCAGTGTCTCATGGCATTTCTAATGTTTCTCTTAAACTGCAGCAAATGAAAAGCTTTGAAAGGTCAGACATTCTTCGCCATATCAAATAAAACAAAGCTAAGTTAATAGAAGTTATTTAAKAAAACAGAAAATGATGTCTCACACAGATGTGTTGTTAAAGATGAACTTCCCTTAGAGTTTTGGTACCACTGAGTGTCTCATAGATTTTAAATTCTTCTAAAAAAAAATATTATACTGGGTGTCCTAATAATAAATACAATGATTTTTTTTTAATCCTGAGTTCCATTGTGCCCTGTGATTATAAYGGGAAGTTCTCATTTGGGGCCAGACAGATTAATACAATCATCCTCTGACCTACATGTCCTGGAAAATGAAACCTAATGTCAAAAATAAGAACTGTAAATTAATATTGAATTCAATAGCTGAGAGCAGGCAATATTCTCTCACTTAGCAATGTTGGAGTTCTGTTTGATTTTATTTGGTCTGTATGGTGAGGATAAGTAAAGATGAAGTTCAGTGTAAGATAACCCCAAAAGATTTTGGTTCAGATTTCAGTTTTCTTAAGGGTGTCCACAGTTATTCCTGATAAAAAGCTGAGGCTGTCATTCTCCCTTGACAAAATGGGTCATAATCAGCAAATTTAGCTGCTGTTCTCTATAGCCACATTATAATGGCCTGAATTTCCTAYACCTGGGGATGAACTGTAATGAGATTTTATTTTATTATTTTTTTTAAAACTTGTTTCCTCGTCCCCAACGTGCTGGGGGCATATTTTTCTGTGTACTGAGTAAGAGTTTGCTTTGAAATGATCCTCCCAGGCTGAACTCCTGTGCTGATGACTGTGAGTGTCTGCTCTGAACAAATGAGAGATGAGTTAGCAAGGGGAGAAGTCAGAGGAGCCCTGCTCTGCCACTGTCCCCAGCCTCTCAGTGTTAATGAGGCTCTGCTGCTGCTGCCAGGTTCAAACCTCACCCTGGTTCAGCTCACGGTAATTGAGTGACCATTCCAGCCTGGCAGTGCCTCAATGACTCCCAGATTTGCAGACAAATTGGTCCTKTCCATGGGCAGTGCAATCCCACTGCACTGAGAGGCTCATCCTGCCCTCMCTGAACTCCTTGGGCTTAGGGGAACAAGAAAAAGATTTGAAGGATGTTAATTTGAATATTTATTTTTTAATTTTTTTAAAGATGATTCCTACCTCTGAAGGGTAGAAAATCATATGTTGAACCATCTACTTCTGATTTTAATTTTTTTTTCAGTTTTTTTTTTAAATAAGCTGAAATTCTTAGAGGAAAACATTTGCCTTTGAGGTTTGTTTTCCTAATTAAGCAATCAACTCTTTTAATTGTTTTCATTGTTCTGAAAGAAGAGAAACAACTATGGGTGGAAAGAAAATCTTCACAAGCCCTRGTTATATTTTTAAATAAAGGCCTGGATAGGAGGAATTTAGTCTCATCCTCTTTCATTATTGCCTGTGAAATGAGGTGAGAATATATAATCCTCATACTTCTACCAGTGGCTCAGTCAGGACACTGTGCAAGAACCAATTGTTATAGTAATTGAATTTCAGTAAAATTTATGAATCCTCTTCAATAATGTCAAGTTTATTGAAATCTAAAAATAAAGAAACAGAACACTAGTCTGAATTATGACTTAAGAAAGAATTGTAATACACACAACTTGGAGCAGCATTATTAATAAAGAAAACATGCTGTACTTCACAGGAAATTAGTTTTCTAACTATTTGTGCTATTGTGAAATGTTACTGCATGTAATCATTTGTAAAGAATGGTTTCCAAAATGTATCTCCAGTGCATTATCCAAAACATTAAATGAAGATCAGTGGAGATTTCCACAGCACCATGGTGGTGATGAACAAGGGAAACAAGACAGAACATTAAAACCTTCTTATCATCATCTTCTAGTGAGGGGCTGGCCAGGTCACTGTGCTCAAATACCCAAAATGTGAACATCCAGAAGCACAGCAGGATTTCCATCCAGATGATGACCATTATTATTATTTTTAGGTGTTGTGTGAGGATTTGCAGGGCAGGGAGATTGGATCACGATTTGCACATCCTTGTTGTGTTCAGCCAGAGTCCTCCAGTGGCAGGTCCAGATGAAAAGGAACAAAAGCTGTTTKGGGAGGGGGTTGTGACACTCCTGGAGTCAGCCTCCAGCTGAAGGCCTCATCCAAAATGCCTCATTTGTGAATTGTGGGATTCAGGTTGCCCACACAGAGCCCTCAGTGCTCCTCTGTGCTCCTTGTGCCTGGAGGACAGAGCACATCCTCATTAATGGAGCAGTGTCACCTAGGGCTGGATTGATGGSGATGATTTACAGGGGATTAGGAAATCTTGTTCTGTTTTCCCAATAAACAGTGTTACAYGATCACATTTCAATAGCTGATTCCATCGCCGGGCCTTTTCTCTTGAAAATTAACAYGATTTTCAGAGGGAAAATAATTATGTGTCATTCATAATCCATTAACAAGATAAAAATAAAACTGGGTGCTTATTTTCAGAGGGAGAAGTCTGGAGTATCTACACTTCCCTCATGTGGCATGTTAGTGTAAAGGCTTCAAAGAACCACATTAAATAAAATCTGGTACCTCACATTCCTTTTATTGGGATAGAATTATTTAGGAGCATCAGACTTCAAGAAAAGCAGCTTTATTTAAAGACTTTTGCCTGTATTACTGCTGGTGAATACTGAAGGAGTTCAGGTGCAGAGTTATAAAAGAAGCACATGAACATGGATTATTACTTTTTGCAATACAAGCAAACAAACACCCAAAAGCACAAGCCAAGGCACTGACTCTGCCCCTCATAGAGAGATTTTTATCAGCACATCTCACACAGAAAATATCACCAGTCCCATCTCACAGACCAGAAGCTGAAGCACTTGGAAAGGTAAATATTGCTGGTATTTAGGAAGGGACAATTTCACCCTGTTTTGAGACCTCACTGTCAGTTCCCCAGGCAGGAACTTTTCTGTCCCTGCAGCGGAACCTGATCCTCCTACTGGGACAGCACAAGTTGCTGGCAATTTTTTGTTAGGGACCATTTATTTCCTTTTTTTCCCCCATGTTTTTGTTTTCCAGCTCCCAAACACTTCAGGATAAAAGAGCTTTTTTAACTCCTTTTTATTTWWTTTTTTTAACTCYAAAAGGGACAGGCAAACCTAATGATTTTTCAAATGCATTTGTTGCTTTTAAGTAGCACTTGCCAGAGAGCCATTAGAGCCATGATTAATTCCTTCTGTCACAGCAAAAAGGAAAAAAAAAAAAAGGGAAAATCAGCCATGAAAAAGCTGCAAGGCTTTTAAGTATGAATAATTTGCTGATGGTCTAGGAAGGGATTACAGTGCTGAATACACATCTCTATAAATATTAAAAAAGTTTTTTTTTAAAGAAAGCTATACTTCAGGACATGCTTACAACAGCTAAAAGAGCTGTAGAATTGTGTTTTATTCCTATCCTCTGTCAACTTTTCAAGAACTTGATGTTTCTGAAGAGCCATCATGCCAAGATATTTAAATCAACCTAACTCTCTTTAATTTTAATCTTCAGAAATCAGCCAGACCTTGCTTGCTTCCTGACTTTGTGGGGAAAGGTTTACTCTGGATTGTTGTTCCATGCTCCAGTTCAGCTGAAGTGTTGAACTGGTTTGAAATGGGAGTTCTGCTCCTCCATGGAGAAGGATCCCAGCTTTAAGGTCCCATCAAATAATTTGTGTTTCCTCTCTGAAGGCCTGAGCACCACTGAAGTTGGTGCAAGCCTGATACTGWTAGCAGCAGGCTGTGATCCTTCCAGCCTTATTCCAGGCACTATTTACAATCAGGTAGTAAATATATACATATATATATATATAGATTTACTACAGTTATATCAATATATATCAGCATAGAAGCAACAATAGGAATCTGGCAGAATTTCCCTGCCCAGAGAGGGGCTCTGTGATGGCAGGGATGCAGGAGGTACAGAGCAGGAGAGGAACACTCAGCACTGCTCTTGAGATGAGAGTGTGTGTGTGCCACAAAGCAGAGCAAATGTCTGGGTTTAGAACGTGGGCAGGTTGAACTTCCACCCCAAAACATCGATTTACAGCCCCTGTGTTCTGGGGGGATTTTCCTTTCATATTGAAATGCTTTGCTTTCAGAGCTTGAGGTGCTGAAATTTTCCTCCTGCCTCCTTCAAAGCTGGGAGTTATGCCTGAAAAACAATGCAAGACCTGATGTGGGAACAGTTCTTGGTCTGGAGTTTGGTGTGGAACAGAGGCAGGAGATCTTGTCATTATTGCTGGATGGGGCTGGGATTGTGATTTCTGCACACTGAAATTGGTTGTTGTCTCTTGCAGCCAGCTTTGAGGGCTGGTAGGGACATAAACAAATTTTAACTGCAGCTCTGTGGCCCAAAGCTGGGTTTGTGATGGCTGCTGCTCCTCAACAACGTGACAAACACTTTTAAAATCATTTACCCATTCTCCTCACCTGTCTCCCTTGGAAATCAGTTTTCTTTTCAGGCAAAGTTATTGGGGAAAATTGGGTATTTTATCCTACTGCCTCCTACTTTACAGCACCACGTGGAGAGTACCAGTCAACACCCACACTCACCAAACACACATCACTCCTGGAATATTGGCATCCTGGGGATCAGCTCGTGAAGAACAGAACTTCACAAGGAAAGAACCAATAAAGGGCCAGCAATCAACTGCAAGCCAACACAGATGTGCTCACTTGATAGGAGCAGGTCTATTTAARAGACAAATTCTAATAGTTCATTATAGAGAAGGAAAAAAGCCCCATTAAAATGACAGTATCTGCTGCAGTTTCCCATTCCACTGCAACTCCCAAAGTGAATAAATCAACATGATTGCAAACTCCATCTCCCTGTGCCTTGCAGGCTGTGGCACTCTGGGATCCATCCTGCTGGAGGCAGGATTTGCTGTGCAATTTGTGTTTCCAGTGCAGCTCTTGGCACCAGGTTGCTGTGCAGATTCCCAGTTCCCAGCATCCCCTCTATTTCTTGGCTCTTTTCCCCTTTGGTGCTGGTTTCCCAATATCCCTGATGATGCTGTTCCCTGGGCTTCTCCCAGTACAGGCCACACACTGAGGTTTAACCAGTGGGGAGTGATTTTTGRGTTATTTCTTCTCTCTTACTCCTTCAGGGTCTCTGATTTTGGCTGAGGGTTTAAATGTTTCAGCTCCATTTAAACCCAGTGCCWGTGTGACCCAGGCAAAAACTCCCTTTATCTGTACCTGGAACCATCCTCTTTAAACAGTTCACAGTTTTATCATCCTCTTTAACAGTCAGCCTACAGGTACATGTGATTTTTAACCTCCAGCTTTGTGGTTTTGGGTGTACTTAGTGACTGCAAGCACATGAACAATACCCTAATACAATAATACGTAATAATAAACACAATTTAGTAGGGCTTGGATATTGGATTTGTTAATTATGTTGTTTACATGACATTCAAAAGAACCTAACCTTGGCCAGTTAAGGCAGAGCGTGCAGAATAACCTGTTAATTTGGATTATTTATCAGAAAAAATTCAGTCTCTGAGAGAAAGAGAAAATGTAATTACAGCTGTGCTGCTAAAACCAGACATTGAATTAAAATCATGGCAAGCAGGTCAACACTTTCATTTTTTAAAAAATATTAAAAAAYGCATAATTGTGCAAATTTCAGTGGGGTTTTAACTGCCTTGTCAGTGTGATCTGCAGTGCCCTGAGTTTAACAGAATGAATTCTGGTGGCACCTCAGCTGAGTTCTGCCTTGCACAGTCAGTAGGCAACAATTTGCAGGTCCATTTTTCCCAGGATGCTGGAAGCTGGGAGTGCTCAGTGCCTGCACTTCTCCCCCTCCCAGAGAATATTCCTGGGTAACTCCTTCGAGCCAACAGAATAAAAAACAAACCTTTGGCAGAAGCTTTCTGAGGCTTTCAGCTAAAATTATAGGAGTGAAAGGCTTTGAATCAATTACTCACACATATAATTCATGCTCAAAATACAGTTTGTTCATTCCATCTCCTCCCTCTGYACACAATCTCAGTACATAATACACAGTGCCTCCTGAAAGTGGAAAATTGCCTTGATAAACAGGTGTGCCACAGAAGAAGTCTGTTATGAGCCTTCAGTTCTGTGTGTCAAACATCTTAATCATGATTCCTGACACTTGTAACRTACAGTGAGGTATTATCACAATCAGATACGATTGTATCACAGGTCTGTGCACAAATTATGTTAAATAATTGTTTTGAAATCAYATCTCATCATGAGAAACAGCTTTCTGGAAAATACTTCTAACACAGCTCAGGTTACAGTCCTTGCAGGCACCTAATCAAKAATAAGGTTTTTCAGCACCCAAAGAGATTTTTCTTTTCTTTTCCCTGAAAACATGAAGGCCACACAGGTCTGGTGGACTTGCAGTTAATCTGTTTTAAAAAACCTTAATTCTTCTGTAAACAGGACAGATTCAATTATTTTATCTGTTCAACCCTAGCATTTTTCTTGATATAAAATTCAAGATAATTTGATATAAAAAAATTCAAGATATTTTGATATAAAACCAAGATAAGGGAGAGCACAGGGACTCCCCAGCACAGATCAGGCTCCTGTGCTGAGCCTCAGTGACCCTGTGATGTGCATCACTCCTTAAAGCAGCTAAAAACCTTGGGGCAATTTCTGACTTGCAGCTATGTTTGAGGCAATGTTGCATTTTTGGAATGCAGTTTGTGATCAGTTTTGGTCTTTTCTCCATCTGCATACTCATTTCCTGGCCACAAAACTGTGATTTGGGAACATCCCATAAAGCTTTTCTCAAATGAATCCAAACCATGATTCAGGTTGTGACCTTCCACCCACGCTTTCTCATCACCCCTTTTTATTTGTGTGCTTTGACAGGCTGGTTTTGCACACACAGAAGTTTGCTGGTATTTCTGATATTTCTTTACTCTTTTTTTTTTGCATCAATTTTTTAATTGGAAAGTGCTTTCTCACAAGCCAAGGAGATTTTTTTTAATGGGACTTTTTCTAGAGTAATTACCATTGTGAGGGGCTTTCATTGTGCAATTAAGACAAACGTTCTGCCACATTTGTTAATTACTGAAAACACCAAACAAAACAAAACACTCTGTCTTGACAATAATTGAAGAATCACTTGAGCCAGAGCACCCTGCACTGGAAAATGCAAGGTACAAACAGGCTGAACATCTGCCAYCAGTGTGACAACCTCCTGTAAAAAAACACCTCAAAGAGAAGCTGTTATAGGTGCTGCCTGCCTCCAAATACAGCCTGCTTCTGAAAAATGTTACTTCTCAATACAAATTAATGAGGTTTCTAATACTGACATTGTAATGATGAACTGCATCACTAACAGAGGTGGTTTCTGTGCTGAGCTGGCTCAGCCACATGGACATTTCTGTCACATGGACATTTCTGTCACATGGACATTTCTGTCTCATGGACATTTCTGTCACATGGACATTTCTGTTTCATGGACATTTCTGTCTCATGGACATTTCTGTCACATGGACATTTCTGTCTCATGCTTCCTGTTTTCCCCAAAGCTGGTGTCCCAAAACTGAGTTCACCCTCCATCATCCAACCTCAAACACTTCATTTAGCACCTTCATTTTTGTCAGCAAAAGCCCAAAAGTGAAGAGGACTCTCCCCACYCCAGCAGTTTTTGTGGAAAGCTTCTGGATGCCAAATTCCCAGTTCCCAAAGCTGGCAGTCGTTTSTCACTGCCAGATATTCTGGTTTTCACACCTGGGTGATTATCAAATTTACAGGAACCATCAAATCAGCTTTCCTCTCAGGATTGCTGGGAAKATTTTCAGCCCTTTTGCCATCTTTTGTCCGTGCAGCTCATCACAGTGTGTGCAGCACTGAGTGTGGGGTGTGCTCAGCATCACACAACCCCAGAGAGGCAGGGGAGCAGCTGAGTGCAGAGTTAATTGAGGTTTAAATAAAACCTGCACTGGAACAAAGCTGGAATTCTGAGAGCTGTCACCCCAACCACTGGATCAACCTGCAGAATCTGARGCTCCACTGCTGAGATTTTTAATCATTAAAAAAAACTGGTTTAGATGATTAAAAGCCGGGTTTCTCTCAGGTCTCAGGCAGAAGAAACAGTGGAAAGGTGTTTCTTTGTGAGCAGGAATCCTGCACAGGCTTTTCTCYCCACTGTTCTGCYTCTCTCCTTGCTCCTCATTAGGCAYTGTAATCCCATTATGGAAATGAGCTGGTCATCCTGGAGACATCCTCCCCAAACTCCATCTTCTCTGGAGAGCTGCAGAGGGAAAGGCTTCATCTTAAACCCATTTCCAGCCAATCAGAACAGGACAGGGACCAGTCAGTGACCACAGTCATGTCATAATTAGGGAATTAGAACTGAAACCACAGTGTTTGGAAAATCCGTTTTCAGGCTTTAGGAATAATTCTTCCCTGATGATTCCCACTTCTCCAGGCTTGTTTGGCTGATAACAATGAGAAAATTCACTCTTGTGCTGCACAAGGGAGTGCCAAAGCACACAGCACATGCAAAAAGAATTCATCTCAGAGCTGGAATCATCTGTCAAATGCCACAACATCTGTCTTACACAGCTGAACAAATTTGCCAATCTTTTGGAGGAATATGATAATGGTGATGAATGCATTGACAGGGTGGCATGAGCTCCCACAGCAGGAGAGATCTCAGAGAGGGGTTTTCTTTCTAAAGCAAAGCAAGAGATCACAATCAGCCCTGTGGGAAAAGGAACTGAGGGGGATTCTGGCTGACCCTCTGCCACACACCCTTCACACTGTGCTGTGGCAAAGAGCCAGCCTGGGATGCTGTGAGTTCTGTGCCTGCTGTGCACCCACACTGCCCTAATGAGGATCTCATTGTGGACAAGATTGTGTCATGGAACACGAAATCAGGGGTTTTATATTCCTCTTTGGCTGAAATAAAGGATGTCCAGATAAAAGCCTTGCTTATTGGAAAGTGCTGATGTTTTGGGTTTCGAGCAAAATAAAAAAGTGCTTCAATCTTTCCCAATTTTTTATGGGAAAAAAAATTCCCATCGTGGCTTTCCCAATTCAAGCTGTGTGCCAATCCTGTCATGCACATATTTGGTTTCACCAGGCACCAATCCCTGGTTTGTACAAAGGGTGGAGCATTTCCCCATTGCAGAGCACAATGACAGGTGAATTTGGACAGGAGTAAGAAAAGACAAAGTCACTTGCTGCCAGTGCAAGAGGATTGAAACCTTGTCATGGCCTGAGCTGTTTTCTTCCATAGATTATTCTGGGGTCCTGCTTAGCATTTGTGCTGCAAAGTAAATAATTCTTTCATCATTGAAGGTATTTTCTCTCTGAAAATGCCTCCTCCTCAAGGTAGGGTGYAGACTTTAATATGGGAAGAGACCAGAAAGGGATTTTGAAATATCTTGATAGGCTTGATTCTCCAGCTGCTTTCCTTTGGGATTACTGAGTGGATGGATTTGATCCCAACCAAGAAAGTGGGATCTGTTTGTGGTAAGGATCTAAACTTCTCAAATTTAGTTACCATTTCATTAGCATAAAATCTTTACTAAAAATGGTAAATCAGATCAAGRGTTTTATCACAAATGACACTACCCAGACATTTTATTGGAATAGGTTGATTTATTAAGTTTTTTCTGCCAATCCTTAATTTTTGTATATGGGAACTGCTCATTTGCACATCATTGAAAAAAGCAACTGGTAGATAAGAGACAACTTGAGACCCACTTTCATTTGCATTTAGCAAGTCAAGCTGATGTTTCTCACATCATTTATTAAATGAGTTTCTRAAAGATGCACACATTTTAATATCCCAGGAAAATACTTGTGATTCATCTTGTCTGCCTGCTCTCCCAGGTTCCATAGAAAAATCCTACATGTTGCATTTATAAAAATCCATCAAAGGGCTGGGAGGAGAGCTGTGTAAAATATTTGCATTGTGCCTTCTCTGTGGGCCAAGTGATGGGACATGAGGTTCTATCAATGCTTGAAATTAATTGCAAAATACTAATCAAAAGGCTTGTTAAAGGAACTGCATTTCAATGCAGCATTTGATGGGCCTGGCTTAAATAAGTTGAAGATGTAAAGATGATTTTTGCTGCCCTTTTGGAGCCCTGCTCTCTGCTGGCTGCACCAGCCAGAGTCACCTCAGCTCCATGGAATCATGGAGAGCCTTTAAAAGCTCTCAACTGGCAGGTTCAGACAGTAGTTTTTACTCTCTACTTATAATATCACAGATATTTATAGAATAAGCAGAATAGAAAGGTTATTAATAGTAGTGGGAAAGAAACAGTTTCCCCAGAATAGCTGCTGGGTGCAGAAGTGTGTTAGCAAAACCAGGGATTTGGATAAAAATGGGAACTTTGCAGAGAAAGTTCAGCTCGTGGTGATTTGGAAAGACAGGCTTCTGATTTGTCACTAGGCTTCTAGCAGTAAAACAAAGTATTTGGTGATGTCTGTCTGTTCTTTGAAACAAATAAATTTGCAATGAGGCATTTCATTTTTGCTTTGTTGTGACCCAGWTCCTTTTTATAAAACAGAAAAACAYTYAATGGCCAACCTGGTAAACTGAGCAATCCTATGATAGAAACTGCTTCYAAAGTTTTATCCTTTTAAACTTAAACAGTTAATTTGCATCCATCAAAAGCCTTTCATGAGATGGATTTCATCTCTGAACACCATTTCATGGTTCATTTTGCTACACTGATGGGGATTTTGGGGTACTCATTACTCACTTTTTTTTTTCTTTCTTTTTCTTTGAGGAATAGAAATAATAAATCCAGAGGATGCTCTTTTTTCTTCCTCACTCCAGAGACAAATTTCTAGGGTCAAATCAAATATTTCAGCAGTGTGCAGCAGCTGGCCTGTGAGTGCAAAGCAGAGGTGATCAAGTGCTAATTAACTCATTAGTGGTTTCTTAATAAATTATCTCTTTGTTAAAACAGGGTCATGTGGGGGATGCTTTTCCCTCTGGACAGGAGAAGTATCCTCAGCTCATCTTGAGGCACCTTTCCATTCAGCTTTGCTGGAAAACTATTTCCAATTTTTATCTGTTTTTCTAGACCTTTCCAAGAACATCCTGACCTTCTGAAAGCCTTTTCACCTGTGAACCACCCTCTGAAGTTTRCATCTCTACACGTCAGCACACATCTGCCAAAACTGAATCAGAACAGCCAGGTCTGTACACAGAACTACCCCAAGCTCTGTATTTGTATATCAAGAAAATGAAATCAGTGCACTGAGGCAGGAAGGAATGTATCCTCAGTGCAGATCACTCTTTTATAGGGAATATCTTTGAGTCACTTTGTAATTCTTCTGGTTAAGTGGAAGTGACTTTTGTGAACTTTCTCCTTCTACTCACTGAGTAGCAATTATTGCCTGTRGTCTCCTGAAGATTTTGTAGCCTTAATATGCCAAACTTTTTCTTAAAAATCAAACTGCAAAGTCTTGGTAAGCCTGAGTACTATGCAGGAGTACAAATGGACACAAAACAAGCTTTACACACTTCTACCAAACACCTTTTAATAAATACTGGATCAATGTTTTCTCAAATACTCAATCACAGCCTTYCCAGGACTCTAAAAGGGGTCATAAAATGTTACTCAGCAGAGTCAGCAGCAGCTCTGCTCCTACAGGGCAGAGGAGTGTGAACAGGCTGTAATTACTGGCTTCAAGTGCTCTCAGCAGTCAGGACCTATTAGCTGGCATTAATTGCTGGCAGCAGTTCAGGCAGTGGCACAAAGAGGAGCTGAGGGGACATTGCAGGGRCCARRAGCTGAAGGATCACAGAGCAATGGACCCACCTGGTCCAGTTGAAAAAACATCTGAAATTCAAAGATAACACCAGTTCTTTGAGTCAAACCAGCCGTTTTCTAAAGGAAAGGGGACAAGGAGCTGCACCTTCCTTGTGTGTTGAGCTCTCAGTTTGTGCTCCCCGGCTGGCCCCAGACCAGGGAGGCTCTTCACTAACGAGTGGAGTCCCCTGCTCAGTGTCACAGGGTCACACTCAATCAGAACAGACTCTGATAAGTCCCTTGATCCCAAAATTGCCACCCATTGAACCCCTGGCTTGTGAGGACAAGAGCACAGGCACTGAACTTCCAGCATGTGAGGAGTGAAGGGCCCTTCAAGCCTCTGCTGTGCAGTGTTACAAGGTCATTACCACACTTAGTTGCCATCCACTGCACATCTTTTACACCTCCTATCCTCACTGTCTGTACCAGCCTTCTCTTAGACAGGATATTCTCTTCTTCCATTTAACTGGCTTAAACTGACAGTGTCCATTCCCCATGCAGAATTAAGATTAATTGTAAAGTTWCAGGTAATCCAAGACACAGGAATATAAATGATTGAAGATTCACCTRCATTCATCTTGTTCCTTTATTTTATAGCTCCTTAAATCCATTATTTATTGTTTTATTGTAGTTTTGAAAAGGTTTTACACTCATTGGCAGCGTTTTCCAAAGACAAGTGCTGGAGTCCATCCATGCTGAACAGAAGCTCCCATTAAGGACAGTGAGAGCTGTGGATCAATGCAAAGCCCAGCCCCAGGGTCTCAGCTCTGCTGGGATAATCACAGGGTCAGGTCCCTGGGGGCTGCAGGGCTGCAGGAGATGAACTGCTCTAAGCAGGCAGCATTAAAACAGCCAGACCTTTGTCACACTGGTCAATGTGTCCCACAGTGACAGGAAAAAAAACAGTCACTACAAATGTGAGCCAAGATTTCAGCAGTGAACCTGAAATCAGAGTGCTTGGAATGTCTAAACTATGCAGCTTCCTAAACTCTTCCACATTATCCCTTCAATCTGGCTTTCATGTCACCCTGTGATTCAGAAACTCTTCCTCGTGCTCTCTTTTTTTGCATCAGATATTTTTTGAAGTATTCTGACTTCCAAGAATTCCTTTTTTTTCCCTCTTTTTTTTTTTTCTTGGTAAAAAAAAGGATTTTCTTCTTCTAAAACATCATTTCTTGCTTTTYCTTTTATGTCTCAGAGTGGGCATGAACTCAAGAGAGCTTTGCCATTTGCTGCAGTCAGGAGAAGAATTGAGGCACTTGAATGATCTCTTTGGAGCAAGGAGTCTATCAATCTAGATATTACAAAGCTCTTTATACATTTATGAGGCTTTCAAATGGATTATTAATAAAGTCTATTCAGATCTTCATGTTGTTATCAGATTCTCCCTTTGCTTCACCAACAATGCCAGCTTTAAGAGATTTTTGGCAGTTTCCCCTGAAGTGTCTTGCATGCCTGGGATGTGATCCCTGTGGAAGTGAATGAAGTTTCTRTAATGTTCTTTTCTAATCTTCCTCATAACTTCCAGCTACTCTGATTCCACCCAAAGAGCTCAACCATGCTGGGATGGCTGTCACTGAACCCATTGCTCTTCTCTGTGCAAAGACCATCCTTTTATTGCATAAAAGCACCTGAGGGACTGGGTGCCTTCAGTCTGAAGGAGAACCATTACACCTTCCTRAAACTGTGATCAGGGCTGATTTTAGTAATCAAATTAATAGTATGTCATAGTTTATTAACATCATTAATAGCTCATCATCAATGAGGAATCTTTGAACAGTTCTAAAGCAGTTAGTGGTGTACTGTGTTTATTCACACATACATTTTTAGGAGACCCAAATGAGTGCTAACAGCTSTATTTTATCACCAAAAACCTCATTRTTAATMRTTCCTGGGTCAGCTTAAGAAAYAYCCAGTRCACCTGTGCMSSTGAGAGCAGCAGGAATGCTCCATTTCTGACASCCTCCCCAGCACCTGCACCAAACATTTCCCTGGGACACAGGGAAAGAAGGGAATAAATACAACATGAGGAAAGGAGTTTTCTGCTCTCATTTAGAGTGACAAAAATCGTGGGGTCCTTCATCATTGGGAAAGAGCCAAGCCATGTCCTCAACCCTTGGGAAAGCTGCAAGTGTTTAAATTGGCAGAATAAGCCCAGATTGTGAATGTTGGCGTGGTCTTTACAGCAAGACCACTTAGTCAGACTTGTGAAGGCTCAGCCCAAAAACCCTGCTGGTCCTTTCCTGATGAACCCACAGGTCACTGCTCAGGTTTAAAGCTGCTGTACAATGTCTTTCTCAGGTGCTTGCTACAAGCACAGACCATGATTTGTCTCAGATTTGTCTCAGATTTGTCTCAGCCTCGTGTCCCATTGAGAGCAGAGGGATGTGCCACAAACACCTGTGAATTCCTGAAACCCTCATCTGATTTTTATCTGACCTTTTCCTGGAACATTATCACTCAAATATATTTCTCTAGTCAAGCCTTGGTTCTAAATGGATAAAAGGAGCAGAGAGAAAATAGGATGTTTCATTTTGGTGCTTGTTTGGGATTTTATATATATAAACCTCCAGTAAATAAACCTCAGAATGAAAAATTGATGCAGGTTTTCTTTTTTTACCTTTCTCCCCTTATCAGAAATGCACTGAGCCTTATCTCACTGAATATATTCCCTGATCTTGGCTATTCATTAAAAGTAATAGAACAGCTAAATGACTTTGGGGCGCAGTAACTCCAACATATTTTGTTTAGTTTCCTCAATAAATCATATTGTCAGAGGTTCCTTTATTTTGCTATTGTGTCACTGTAAAAGAATGAACTATATTTTGAAAATTTCCATCCCTGTTGCTTAAGCTCTGCTCTACTAAGTTTAATACCCTGACAATTCCAGCCATAATTTACTCCTTGGAACAGGTCATTAAGTAAGCATTGCTGCCTCAGACTTCTCCTTTGATCCATTGCCTTTTATAAAATATAGAAACAGTCTAAATAGTCTCCACAGAAAGGATTTTCTTTTGGGTTGGTATTTAACTGTGAATCACAATACATAATTCACTCACCCATCCAGAACCATTCCTTGCACCACACAGACACGTTGCTCTCGTTCTCCCCATCTGGCACCTCATCCTTTGCCACAGTGGGCTGGTTCAGGAAYAATCAGGTTAATCAGATTACCATGGCTAAGTGAGCAGAGATGCTGGGGAAGCAGGGAGTGCCTTCTGTGGCACCTGGGTGATGCCAGTGCTCCGTGGCAGCTCTCCAGGGATGCCAGAGGCTCTCCAGGAGTGCTGGGATTTGCTGGGTGGGAGCAGCGGGGCAGCTGGGCTGGGGATGCATCAGCAGAGCTGGGAGCTGCTCCCATGGGCACAGCAGAGGAGCTGGGAACACCCCAGGGAATGGCCACAGCTCATCTCCAGGGAGGAAATCTCACTTTTTTTTTTTCCCCTCCAGAGATCTGTACTCAATTGCCAYGAAGTAAGGACTTTTATGAATGAAATAATCGTGTTGCAATTCTGGGATCACTCCTGTCACTCCCTGAAACCTTTCCCCTTCAGAGCATCCCACTGGGGTCTATTAAATTACCTGCAGTGTCTGCAGGGCCCTGCTGAGAGGAAGCATCCATTTCTGCAGTGTTAATGGATCAAATTGCATTATCCTYATTGCATTGATAAGATCTCTGCCTGGAACAGGTCTGCTTCAAATAACAGCACTTAAACTGTCTTAAGGGATAAAGAGTTTTTGAGTTCAGAGAGATTTTTCAGGAAGACCAATGTTGTCYATAAATACATGTATGATAACTGCACAGGGCATTTCATCCTCCTAATGTATAGACAAATTCTGTTATCTATCATCTAAATAATCTATGAATCTTCACCCTACACTTCTAATTTATCCATTTTTCATGTTTGGTTTTTTTTTCAAAGATATTAATCATTTAAACCTATTTATAAAGGTAATATATTTACATGTCTAGACATCTGAATATTCAAGCTCCATTTCTCATTCCATGCAGCAAAAATTGATTAGGTGTACCCAGTGAAAATTTGTCAGAGACTAACTGCCAATATTAACATCTGCCAGCCAATCTTCTTTATAATCAGCAGTAAAAAGAAGTGATTTTGCCTCTTGGGAGAGCTTTCATAGTTTCCTGTCTCAATTTACAGTTTGTAACTCTCAGGGGTGYGAATATAAATAATATTTCAATTCTCCATAGCTTCATCTATCAAATGTTTAAAGTGATGACAGGACCTGAGTAACAAAACMCTGGGACAATGACATCCCCAGGCTGCTCTAGGAAGAGAAAAAAAACAGAGTCAGCTTAAAAGCTCTGTGGTCTGAAATGAACCCTGGCAGTGGGATTGACCCAAGGTGTGCAGGGTGAGAACAGAGATCAGTGCAAATACAGAAACAGCTCTCGTGTCTCAGTGAAAACAGTGTCAGATCCCAGCAGTGCCTGCAGCTCAGGGTCTGCRCACTTCAAACAGCCAACAAACAAACAGAATGTTGCAGCTGAGACATCAAAACCACAGGGACATGCTGCATGCCAATTCCTATTAATTTTAATGGGCATCCAGCAGCTGGATTCCTTGGGATSGTTTGAAATTCAGCACAAAGCATTCAGAAATGCTGTTATCCCCCCCGTCCTTATCCACATCAGCTGTGGCTCCTCATGTGGAAACGAAATCCAGGATCTGGTCAGAGGGAGGGGGTGCCCAGGAGAGCTCTGGGGATGCCTCGTTGTGCCATGGGCAGTGTAAAAATGGCATCGTTCCTTTGCCTGTGCTGGGAATGGGAATTGAGTAGAAGCTGATCCCTTTTCCTGGAGCATCCCCTGATCATGGCAAGGGGGAGCCTTTCCTGAGCCCACAGCAGCACATGGAAGCAGCTCCAGGCAGGTGTGAGTGCCCAGGATGGCTGTGGTCACACCACCTCCCCCTTTAACACAGTGAGTTCTGGGTTATGCACCCGGGAATTCAAAAGGTTATTTCAGAATTCATATTGATGTCTCACATGGTACTTGACAAAACTAATGACAACCTGTTTAAAGACTGCTTCTGCAGTGCTTAAAGCTTTAAAATCTTTTACAAAAAAACTTTAGAATTGTTTCACTTTTTGTGTGAATTCTCTGCTGCACCATTCAATAGAAGAGCAAAAATCTTGAGGTAGTTATTAGCCATGTACAGCATTTATGAAGAGAATTTGGGACACAAATTTGTGTTCCTGAGTTATTTTGCACTGCCTGAAAAGAATTTTTCACCACACTCCAATTCAGATCATAGGAAGTGATCAGTGAACCACAAGGGAGGGCATTTTCCTTGGCTGTGAAGTGGATTTGCTACCACAGCAATGCACYCCAACCAGAAAGGTGGGAAACAAGAGAAATGAGTGAACCCTCCATAAAACAGAAAAGCTTGTGGGCCAGCCATCCCCATCAGAAAGGGACTGAGCAAAATCTCCTCACAAATAAATTACCAGAGCCTCATTGCCCACAGTGCAGGCAGCCAGATCCACAGCAGCATCTGTSTCTCTGTACTTGCACACTGAGCAATTATTTCATCCCTGAGTACTTTTTCCTCATGGACAAAAGGCCACCTCTCCACTTCCCCTCCCCAGATTCTTTTTTAAACAGCCTGTTGGTGGGTTGTTTGAAAAGCCAACAACTGCCTGCTCTGTTCTCAGTACAATTTCATCATTTCTATTTTGACTTGGAGATGTGTGCACCAAGACTGAAATGATTCTGCTCCCAGAGGGGTGACACTCCATCTGAAGTGCCCATTAACTAATCCCAAACAGTGGTGGGAAATCAGTGCAAATACRTGTGACATCTGCATGAATACCAAGTGAATTCCTGRAGATTACTGCTGAATGCAAAATTAYTCCTCTATACCAGGGATACTTGAAAGAAAAAGTTGCTGAAATGAGGAGCTATTAATGAAAAAAAAAGTGTAATTCAGTAATAATTCTTTTATATTATGTGGTTCTATKCATTTGTGTGCATTTCTGTTGTGTGTCCCAGCTTTTGGGGGCTTAAATTTCATCTGGTAAAACTGAGTCCATGATTTTTCTARGACTGTATTCCAAATTTAGCACTACCAGCCACAACCAGGGAGAGAGGAAAACAAACTTGCACACCAACTTCCATGGGCAGGGTTCTGAGGAGGATTGAATTCTGAGTGCAGAGCACAATGCAGATTTATAATTACAGTGRAACCAGAATTGCTGTAATCCAGACATGTTCAGAATGATGAAACACATTTAAAATCTGCATTGTTATCATCTGCTAACCCAATCTCCTACACGAGKTGATTTTCCAGTCAATTTGTCTGAGTTAAAATGACTAGGATGGAGTGCTGAAGGTATTCACTCACATTTATTCCARTATTTGTGTACAAATATGACCAGCTCTTGTCTCTAAAATTTAAAGTTACCTCTCACACTCACTCTTTTGTACCCTCAACCCCACTACAACCTCTCAGTGCATTCTTCCAAAACATCAGCTGATSTATTGATGTCATCTCTCCATTCTTGACACCCTGAGATGATCATGATGTCGTAAGTAAGTAGGGCTGAAGCTCATAAAATTACAGGAGAAGGGCTTTTATGGAAGGTTAATTTATGCTGGCATCATCTGAGGTAAAGACAAATCTTTTTTTGCAGTGTCTGCACACTGGGAACAAAGGGAGGTCCCAATTCAAGGCCAGGAAACAACATCCTATCCCAAATCTTGAGACCTCCAAATTCAAATTCAACACATAATTTTAAACATCCATTACAGCTGTGCATGGTTTATAAGACAATATCTGATGTGGAATCACCAGATTCCCTAAGAATGGCTCTTTTCCCCTCATCTCTCAGTGTTAGGGGGATGGGGTTTGTGTGCAGCAAATCCAAGAAAGGTCCCTGCTTGTTCCTATTCCCTGCTGAGGGAGATGAGGGCTTCAGCACAGAACACCCTGGATGTTTATTTATGTACTTCCCAAATATTTGCACTGCTGTGCTCTGGCTGTCCTTGATTAAAGCTGACCTGGTGTGTTTTGTCAATGATCTGGGGGCAGCTCCAACCTCCCCAGTCCTGGGACAGGAATTGCAGGATCCCACTGCACACAGAATGGTGAATGCAGCTTTTGAAAGCCCAGATCCCCTTCAGCAGAAATTCAGAACATATTGTGGCTTTCCTTTGCCTATTGTATCACACCCACACATGTGAAAAAGGAAGCAAAATTATTTTCATGCTGCATTTTTGAAGGGGTAAAACATTTTTAAAGGCGTTGTTGTGATAAAGTATTTAGCTATTTTATACTTGTGATAAAGTATTTCGTTAAGATTCCAAGCAGCTTTTGGGAGGACAATGCATGAGCTTTAAATCCTTCTTCAGTTYAGCATGTAGGCATTATCATCTGTATAATAGCTATTAGTGCATTATTTTTATTTTTCTTTTAATCCTGCAGTGGATTTTTGTGTTGGGGGTCACGGTGGTGGTGGTGTCCCAAAAAGATTTTAGTTAATTTGGTATTCTGCATGGTTTATTTTCCTGAAGGGGGATTTCATCCCTTAATCCTCTTCCAAAACAGGAGCAGCCATGAGCACAGAGCCCTGGGGCTGCACTTCCTGCAGTGCCTCCTCTCTGAATCCAGCAGCAGAGTTATTGCAGTGGCCCTGGAAAGATTTCCATGGCTGCAGTTACCTGGCAGCTGGATCTCCCTCTGCAACCCTCATCAAGGCTAGAAATGGGATTATCCACCCCTAGATGGGACTCTACATCATTTTCAGCAGTTTCCAATCTTGAATTTTGCTATTTAATACATGGGAACAAGCATGTAATGCAATTTAGTGATCAAAGCCAACATTTGCTGCATTGGCGATTTATTTATTTTTTTTTTAAAAAAGGAGATTGAGAAAAATGGCATGAACAAAAGGGATAAAATGGCATCTTGCAGAAAACTGAGTTATTGAAGGAGATCTGAAGACTTTGGTAATTTGGTTTATGTTATACTCGACATAACCACGGCACATCCATCAGGATTAACCCAACCTAGAAAATGGCAAATCACATAAACYTGGCAGGCCACTAGGTCAGAACTGAGGGAACAGAGTAAAGAAACTATGGACAATTTGTCTGTATGTGTAGCCCTAAATATTTCAAATATGAACTGCAATGCCAATATAGAGACAGTGAGCAGCACTCTCTGAGTGCTTGAACCCCAACAGCAAATCTTTTATTGACACCAAGACATGCAGAAAGGAGAGATTGCCATGAGCAGCAGGAAGTTTGAGTTCTGTGACAAAACTGAAGTATGCAACACACTTCTGAGTGCCACCTACTGGCATTTCTTTAATTAAGTGCTCCATGCATTCACATGYAGGGAAATCTCATCTTCCAGAAGCCTGTCCCATAATCTGTATTGTTAAATCTTTTAGCTCCCCCTTGATTATTTTCATTGTGCCCTTATTTTCTTAGTTATGAGAAAAGTATGCAGTTTTCAGCAATCATGGTTGTTTTTTATTTAGTTCACCACACAGAAAACAGGGGTCAAAAAAAATTAATGCTGTGGCTGAAAACTAAGAATCATCAGGGCAGTGTCACCGCCTTGCAGCGTTTCAGAGTGCATGAGCACTGCACAGAACAAACTGCCAGTTTGATCTCTAGTTCATCCTTGCTCTGTGTCAATAAAAACCTGAAACAGTCAAGARTTGGAAGCCCCTGGTTGGGAAAAGCAGCTCCCAGAGACAATTTTCATTTGCAGAGGTGCAATAATTTGCTTGGCTCGTGTACTTCAGCACTCCATATTTATGCTCAGAATGTCACTGGGAAACATGTGGGAATGCAGCTTTTTCTGGCAAGGTTGGAGCAGCTCCAGTAGCACTTCTCCTGTGGTGATGAAATCTGCTTTGAGATTTCTGTCCTCAAAATGTGAGTCCTGTTGGAAGTGTGGAATGCTGTGTGTGCAGGGGGGCTCTGATAAAGTGATTTAACCACAGARCTCAAGGCCCAGCCATGCATTAGTGTCATCTTTGCTCCTTTGGGAAGGCAGGGGAGGTATTGGAATGCCCAACTTGCCACGTGTTGGCCTCCAATCCTCATCTTATCTTTAAACAACCAGCTGTGATTTAAGGAAGGGCTGACTGGATGCTCTCTCACACCACATCAACCCTGASAATGGTAACCAGCATTYATTTCAGATTTTCCATTGCTCTGAGATCCATGTGTAAAACTTCTTTGCTAGCTTTTTTTTGTAGTTTTACTCTAGCATGATGCTTTCATAAATATCTGTGCCTGTGACAAAGAAAAGTATCTCYAAATGATGAAAAATAACAGAAAAGYGTGGACAARAGAGCAGGTTCTGGTAGGGCTCWTCACTATGGTTAATGTTTAATTCATAAAAAGTTKCATTTTCAAAGTCCAGCAGGGATTTCTTTTCCTGCTGTGTCTTGACACAACCTTTGCCATTTCCTGCTCTGTCACCCTGGTGGTCCCCAGCCGTTCTGTGAGCAGGTGACAGAGCCAGGTCCTTCTCCCCCTTTGTCATTTCCAAGCTAATGAGCTCCCTGGTTGGACCAGAAACTCCTGTAACTCGTTCCTCAGTGAACGGTTGTGCATTTTGTGCTCTTACATTTCATCCTGTTTCCATTCCTCCAGTTCTAAATGTCATCCCAATTGTCCTGCAGGGGATTCCACTCTTGGTGATGTCTCCCAACCACGTTTCAGAACCAAATGTCACAAGCATTGYCCCAAACTTTCGTGTCAGCTCAGTAATTAAAATGTTAAATAAAACAAGCCCCAGAACAAATCCATAAAAAATGTCCCCAGCAGTTTTCCTCCCTAACAAGACATTTACCTGAGCAGAGGGACTCTCTTTGGAGTCAGAGGAATTCATTTTTCTTATTGGTGATTTTTATTCTGTGTTGGTCAAAGTAAACGACCAGGGTTGTGAGAAAGGAGAGCTAAAATCAATGCTGACTCCTGAGAGGCTTGAAGTTAAGTGTGTGCTCAACTTTTCAGCTCTAAATATCAGAGGGAAAAGTTTCCTTCTGAAAGTTTTTGCCTTGASTGGAATCCTGTTGCCTGTGCATCCTGTTGCCAGAGCAACCTGCASCAGCCCTGGCAGAGTGGCAAAGATCAGCTGCTGCTTTCAGAGCAGGCACAAAAACAGAAATGTGGGCATTAGTTCTCATTTTTGAACACTCAGACCAATATTAGCTAAATCTATTCCATATTTCATAAAAATGGGGATTTTTTTTTTTGTTTGGTTTGTTTTCCCCACATCAGAAATTATTTGKGGAAAGTGCACAGAATTGCTCAGTAACATCTGATATTACAGCTTTTGCTAATTGTTTAATAATGAACATTTTTGTCTGGGATATGCAGTGAAAGGCARTGCAATAACATCCATCTGATGCCCACGTGCAAGATTTTTACAGMTCCAGCTTCAAGACTTGAAGGAAAATTTGCAGAAAGCTTTTTTGATTCAGCCTTTGATCCTCAGCTCTGCTCAGATCACAGGTCCTACATGTCTGAAACTTCCGAGCTTTAACTGCTCCTGGAAGGATAAAGGGAACTCAAAGCACACAAAATAGATAATTCCCATCTGAGCAGGGTTCAGGCACTCCATTCCTGTCTTCTGCAGCTGAGTCTCCTCACAAATGCACACTTCCAGTGCYTCAAGGAGATGCTTGCTTAGAATTTTCCTTTTCATAGTTTCTTCTGCTGCTCTGTGAAAAAGAAAAAAAAACCCAACAAAAAATAATTAATTAAATTATACCCAACAATATCTAACTCTGATGGGTTTTGTTCAGTACTTTTGCAATAACAATAAGTACTAAAAATTGTTTTAAACAATTACTGCACCACAAGAACAAAAAAACCCTCACATATAAACAAATAGTGAAGGATTATCTTCACTTAAATATAAAAAATACAATGCAGATTTATAGCATGAGGTGTACAAGATTTTAATGTTCAATACAATCAAGCATTCTGCTGTGTTCACTGAATATGCCATGGCAAAATAATGCAGAAGTTAGTCAGCTATTCCAAGCAGATTTTGGATGGGTTTTTTTGTGTGTGGCTGCATAAATTRGAATTMATTTTRTTTTGYTAGAGACAGTAAAAAGGAGGAACAATGTGGAAATGTTTTGGTGARAATTTCTATCAAAAATACAGCAAACACAGTGCAATGTTGAGCAGATAATCTAAAGAAACTCTTGGTTCTGACATTTTTGGAAACACTCTGGGTTTTCTTTCCAGGACCTCTAACAGAGGTTTTGTATCATTGATAGCATTTTTAACCATCATTTTACCAATTTCTCCTCAATCAAAACCATTTCTCTGCTTTGCTCCATTTTCCACCTGCACATTTCCCCCTTAGATTATGAGAGACACACTTTCAGTCTTCTTCTAGGAAATTTGCAGTCGCATGGGCTCTTCCAGTTCCTTTGTTCAATATTTCATGTTTTGCAGCTCCTCAGGTCTGACACAGGTGCTCTGGTACCAGGCTGCACTAACCAGATGCCACTCTTGATGCTGGTAGGTAAAAAAACCAGATATTCTCCCTTGGAGTGATCAATTGTGAGCAAAACAGAAAATAAAAGGAATGTGTTCCCACTCTACATCCTGCAAACCAGGAGAATTCAGGATTTATCCAAGTTAAAGACAGAAAATTTGCTTCATATCTAAATAAAATGAATTTTTTCCACGTTATTAGCTTCCAGTCTCCTACAGCTCATTGCTTCTTCTCCAAAGATCTGACTCCACTCCAGCTCTCAGGTGTATCCCACTCCTTCCTCCTTCACCAGGATTGTTCCTGGAAATGAGCCCAGCTCAGTGCCTGCAGTGTGAGCTCCTGCATGGGTTTGCTGAAACTCAGACCAGCCTGGTTTCTGTGTTCCCAGCCTCTCCTTCCCTGCATGTTCTGACAATTCCATCAAAGGTCACTTGGAAAACCAGGTGCAGACGTRTCTCTGAGTGGTTCTGGAGATTCCTGTAAGAGCTTGTCTCACATTATTCACCATATTAAGCACAGTTGCTGAGGTTAATTCGATTTATGACCCCTAAAAGTTTTGAGTGTCTCTGATGACTGACTCCCAACCGATAATTTTGTGTGAGAAACAGAAAAAGAATAACAAACAGAACCATGAATAAATAAACTCTTGATATTCATTCACATGAGGACAGAGAGTATGTTTCTGACATTTAATTAAATATCCAAACGTCCAGAAGATCTATAATAAACCACTTTGCAAGACATCTAAATGTCAGAGAAAAACACATTTTACATGAGAATTTTTTTACCACTGAAGCTGCGAAGAAGACACAACATCTTTTTTAAAAGACACAGAAACAACAAGCACATATTTTATCTTGAAAGGACTTTTTCAAAGGCTTCTGAGCAGCCAGTTTTTTTGCAGTATGACGAGTGGAATTATTTTAATTTATCACACAGCAGCTTGAAACATTAGTTTTACAGATATGCCATGCTGCTCTGGCATAGTTCAAGTCCTGAGACTCACACTGCTCAATGCATGGCAAAACACTGTAAACATTAAATTGAATTTTTTTCCCTAAGTGCAGCTGACACCAGGATCTGAAAATCTTTTATTATATTTAAATGCTGCAGGAATCTAACCTGCTCCTCTTATGCACATTGCTCCTTCCTTCCTTTCTTTGTCAAACTCTTGGCAACACCCTCTGACCTGCTCAAGGGATGTGTGGAGTGCTTCACCCTTCCAAATGGCCCCTGTGGCTGAGGTTGGATTTCTGGAATTGCAGGGAATGTGGCAGGAGCCTACATGAGCCTCTCACATCCTGGGAAATATCCTGGGAAATATCCTGGGAGAGCAGGGAAAACTGCAGCTCCTTCCCTCATCCATGGGCTCAGCTGCACGGGGGCCACTGTCACACAGGTGCCTTGCCAAGGTGAGTGTTGCCAGGTTTGCTTTAACCTTTCCCTCTGCTTTTTCTTTTTCAAAGATAAACAAAATGCAAGGAGCAGTTTGTGCAAAAGCTGTTGGGATTATACTCAGAACGAGATCCTTTTACTGGGCTGGTTTTAGGGGGCCATGGCGATGCTTCTGAAATGCTGGGGGAAAAACCCTTACAGCATCAGGAAAATCATTGTGCCATGGTTGTGGGTTAACTGAATGATCTGCAGGGAGGCCAGGACAGCTGGAGGAGAAATAAAAGTGCCATTATTTTCAGAGCAAACTGCAAGGGAAGGGGCCATGAGGAACCAGAGAGGTGGCACAGGAGGTGTCACTGCTTGGGCTGGCAGTTTGCTGGAGCAAACACCTTCCTCCCTCTCAGCAGCTCTCAAACCCAGAACCATTAAAATGATGTATTTCCCACCCCAGTGCAGATATCCAGTACTTCCATGGCTTCACAGTGACCTTCTGGTGGCTCTGACCCTACAATCAACCTGCTGATAAATCCCTCCCAAAATTCTCCTGTGAAGCAGCAGGTCCATGAGAGATCAGATGAGATCAGATTGAAACAAAAACTTCAAGGAATTTAGAAATTTTAAAAGAGCTAAGATTTTAKSTAGAAGACAAGCTTTATTARAGTTAAAATAAATGGATAGGCCTTGATGCAGTTAAGAGTTAGTAGTTAACTAATAATTGATTGCTTGTCAACACAATGTTTGGTTAGCTGGGTTTATAATGAAGAATATAGAAACTGATAAATGGCTTTRGGAACATAAGACAATTGTGGGCCTCCRAAACTYATTGARAACAGGGAATGGGAGTYTTACCAARGGTTCATTTGTCATRRTTGYATTGAAAAGGTAGAAAGGTCAGAACGAGGAAGACTTCATTTACTTCCTCATTTTRRGACCCCTCCCYACGAAAAAGACCACCGAYCCATTTCAAGGAACAAASCACGCAYGCTTAATRGCTTTTGAACTAATTAACATACGAAKCGGGGAATRGGATGTGCCAAAGCTATGAATATGCATTTRTATTTKGAGTATTCAATACCTGTRTAGATAAAAGGCTTTTGGAATCACCTGTAAAGYRYGGTGTGTATTTGGGAACTATCCCGCACTGCCCGGYGTKGTAATAAACACACACTKTKTAACTTTAACCTGTTAGAGAGTTTTTGTCYATCACAGTTGKATRTCGGTACTAGATCAATAYCCATATTTTAATAAACCAAGATCAGATCCCTGACGCTGGTGTCAGATCCCCTCCCATGGCCAATGCCACTGCTCTTTGACCCCAGGCCAGACAGACAGAGCTGTTCTCACCCAGCACTCAGTGCCTGCAGCACCCGCAGTGCAAATGGGCAGGTAATTAAACCTCCCTCACAGAGATTTGTAAGRGCTTTGTAGGAAATCTATTAAACAAAGCGCTGCTGCTCTAAACAAACAAACCTGGGTCACACCTTCAGCTCTTTGACCTCTCCAGTGGATTTTCTGGCTTTATCAGGAGAGCTTCTTTACATTTTTCCTAATTT